>PVJN01008521.1:19030-64831 GCA_004026805.1 Lasiurus borealis | reverse complement strand
GCTGAATGAACATTTTCGTGATTGCACTGGGACCAGTCATTTCCAAAGCTACATCTGGCCATCTTGACAGTCTTTTGTGTGTGTGTTTTTAATTACTATGTGTAAGTCATGAAGACAAAATAAATTTTACTGTGACACCCAGCACATTTCATCTCTGTATGTTTTTTTCTTTCTTGTTTTTGTGTGTGTGTGTTTTTTTAATCATCGCTGGGATTCTCTTTTCCAGGGAAGGCAGATATGTTAATAATAGTCAGGACAGGCGAGATTGCTCAGCGGTAACGACCCTGAAATTCAGTCGTTGAATGTAACACAGGTCATTTCTCTCTTGTGCTCCAGGCCCACCCCAGGTTGCCAGGCGCCTTCTCCTGTCACACCCCAGGAGCCACTGAGGAAACACCCCCTCTACGACCGCAGCAAGAGAAGGAGCACTGACCGGTCTCGCACTGGCTCCAGCCAGCAGTGACTCGTGGCCACTCCTATTTCCTGGGAGCGGGGAGATGTGGCCTCACCCCGAGACGGGAAATGCTGGCCAGGTCACTAGTGACAGCGCAGAAGGTATTTCACCTCCGAAGAGCGTCTGCTCCTTTTAAAAACGGCATCTGCACCCTCGCTGATGCCCTGGAGTAATATTGCTCTCTGTTGAGTTCTTACCGAAAGTAAATTGTGTGTATAATTGGGTATAAATTATAAGATTTTAAAATAGCGGTTAAGTATGGCAAATTTTATAAAGGTTTGTAAGAATGACACTAAATTTATAAAGATGCTTCAGCTACATCTTGATTGGAATCTGTGTAGGATTTTTTTTTCCCCTTTTTAATTGATAACACCTTACCTAATTTGATGGAAGCAAATGACTAATTTGCTATCACCAAAGCAAAATCACCTACAGGAAATGACAAGAAACCTCTGAAGATGATTTCTCCCCGTTTACTAAATTAGAAAATATATGCAAGGAGACTTGACTCGGGGTGGTAAACACACAGTACAGTGCACCGAGGATGTGGAATTGTGCACCTGAAACCCCGCTGATTTTGTTGATCAGTGTAACCCCAATTAAAAAAAAAAATTATGCAAATTCACTCAATAAGGCCTGTAACCACTCTTACTAATTCAGTCTCAATAAAAGTCCTCCTGTTAATAGTAAATATCAAATGTTACAATCACATTAAGATTTTTATGTAAATAGACTTTATTTCCTGTTGTTATATTTATGTGTGTTTTTTTTAAATACACATTTTTAGAGAATTAAGGACAAAGGGCATTGTTTAATTTTAGAGCCTTAGGGAGCTTTAGAACGTTTTAGGATAGATCATCTGTTTTACATTTTTTTTCTCTCTTCCCTCTGTCCCCCACCAATCAGGAAAAAAAAAGGAATCTAACATTAAGTTTTGAGGAGCCAAAAACCGTGAAAGAAACCCTCAAGTGTAGGTAAGCCTTGATTAATTCTGATTAATCAAGAAGAATCTCTGAAAGAGAGTTTTCAATGAATCTTAATGAGTTTGAGAAGCAGCCTCTTCTCAAGAAGAGAGAACTCAGAGGAGGCACAGATGCAGCCCAGAGCTTCCTGTGGGGCTCAGCCGGGAGTGGGGAGGAACCAGGTTGTGACTGGCACTCCCTTCAGCCGGGAAGAGCAGTGGGGTTCAGTGAGCATTCCCGCAGGGGTGGGCAGTACCAGCTGCTGCTGAACCCAGTGACTGGGCAGCGACACAGCACAGGGCACAGCCACAGGTGTTTGGCATTCGACATTCCAGACAGAAACCAAGTCACATACCCTGCCTGGTGCCTTCCTTCATCTCCCAGCGCTCCCCTCCCTTTGTGTCGGGGTGCAGAGCACATCTGCAAACCCTAGAACTGGCACTAAAGAAACCCTTTCCCAGGGCAAAGGGCTGACCCTTCAACTCCTCCCAGGGCCAGGGAGGTCTGCTGGTTGCCATTGCTGGGAAGGCCAAGCAACAGAGGCACCTAAACATCCCACGGACAGCTCAAGATCGCGCCTCCAAACAGAAAATTGGTAAAGAAATAGGCTTAAATGACACGTTTGACCAAATGGATCTCATTGACACAGAGCTTTTTACCCCAGAGCATCAGATTTTACATTCTTCTCCAGCGCACATGGAACATTCTCAGGGAGAGACCATATGTTGGTCACAAAACTAGCCTCAACAAATCCAAGGAGGTTGAAATCATATCAAGCCTATTCTCTGACCACAATGCTTTGAAATTAGAAATCAACTGCAAAAAAAAAGTCTTTAAAATACAAATATGTCAAGATTAAATAACCTGCTAAAGAATGACGCATCAAAGAAGAAAAGTTATAGAGACAAATGAGAATGACACTATGACATACCAAAACCTCTGGGATGCCGTGAGAACAGTAATAAGAGGGAAAAATACCTAGGAATAAAGTTAACAAAGGATATATCATTATAAGTCTGTCTCAAGAACCAAGAAAAATCTCTTGGTTTTACATTACATCTTAAAGAACTAGAAAAAAAGAACAAAGCAACCCCAAATCAGAAGAAGACAGGAAATCATAAAAATTAGATCAAAATTAAATAGAGAACAAAATAAAATTCAAGAAAATTAATTCAACAAAGAGCTGGTTCTTGGAAAAGATTAATATTGGCTAGACTCACTAAGGAAAAAAGACAAAAGACTCATATAAACAAAATTAGAAATGAAAGAAGGTACCATAGACATCACAAATAGAAAGATCATACTATAATACTGTGAAAGACTGTATGCCACCAATTCAATAACCTAGAAGAAATGGATAAGTTCCTAGAAATACATAACCTTCCTAGGCTGAATCATGAAGAATCAGGAAATCTAAATAGACTGATCAACAATGGAAAAATTGAAACAACCATCAAAAAATACAAGTCCAGGACAAGATGGCACCATTAGTAAATTATACTAAACATTCAAAGAAGATTGGATACCCATCCTTCTCAAACTGTTCCAAAAAAAAAAAAAAAACTGAAGAAGAGGCAATACTTTCTAACACATTTTACAAGGCCAACAGCCAACATACCCTTGATACCAAAACCCGTCAAGGATGACTTACACAAAAAAGCAAATTTAGACCAGTATTTCTGGTGAATACAGATACAGAAATCCTCCACAGCATAGTAATAAACCGAATACAGCAAGACATTTTAAAAAACACATCACAATCAAGTGAAGTTTATTCAGGGGCAACATATGCAAATAGGCCAATGTAATATACCACATTAACATAACAAAGGACAAAAGTCATATGATCTTAACATTAAATGCAGAAAAAGCATTTTATAAGATACAACATCCGTTTATAATTAAAACATTCAAACCTGTATGAAAGGACCTCAACATAATAAATCCCATATTTAACAAACCCTCAGCTAATACCATACTCCACACTGAAAAACAAAGCTTTTCTTCTAACATCAAGAACAAGACAAGGATGTCCACTCTCACCACTCTAATTCAGCAGAGTGCTTGGAAGTACTAGCCAGAATAATCAAGCAAGAGAAAGAAAGAAAGGCATCTAAACTGGGAAGAAAGAAGTAAAACACTTTTTTGCAGATAACATGATTCTGTATATAGAAAACCTTAAAGACTCCACCAAAAAAACTATTAGAAACAATAAACAATTATCAAAGTTGCAGGATACAAAATCAATGTACAAAAATTCACTGCATTCCTATACTAACAATGACATTTCAGAAAAGGAAATGAAAAAAAAAATCCTTTTGCAATTGCAACAAAAAAGTAAAATATAGGAGTAAAGTTAACAAAGGATATGAAAAATCTATGTACAGTAAGCATTAAAAGAGATTGAAAAAGACACAATGAAATGAAAAGATATTCCATGTTGATGGGTTAGAAGAATCAACATAGTTACAATGTCCATGTTACCAAAAGAAATACATAGATTTAATGCTATCCCCATCAAAATCTCAGTGACATTTTTTAAAGAAATAGAATAAAAAATCACCAGATTTGTATGGGACCACAAAAGACTCAAATAGCCAAAACAATCCTGAGGAAAAAGAATGAAGCCAGAGGAGTTACTTTCCTTGACTTCAAATTATACTACAGAGCTACAATAATCAAAACAGCACGGGTTTAGGCAGAAGAACAGATACACAGACGAATGGAACAGAATTGAAAACCCAGAAAAAAAATCACATGTATATGGGCAACTAATTTTTGACAGAGGAGCCAAAAAGCATACAATGAGGAAAAACCTCTTTCATAAAAGATGCTAGGAAATTATAAAGCTACATGCAAAAGAAAAAGAAAAATGAATCCAGATTACAGTTTGTACCCATGTACAAAAATTAATTCAAAATGGATTAAAGACCTAAATATAATGTCTAAAACAATAAGTTCATAGAAGAAAACATAGTTACTAAATTTATGGACCTTGGTCTTAGAGAAGATTTTATGAACTTGACCCCAAAGGCAAGAGAAGTTAAAGGTGAAAATAAATCAATGTTCCTGGCCGGAGTGGCTCAGTTGGTTGCGTGTTGCTCCATGCACTGAGAGGTTGCTAGTTTGATTCCTGGGCAGGGCACATACCTAGGCTGCGGGTTTGATCCCAGTTGGGGAGCATATGGAAGGCAGCAGATGAACTTTTCTCACATCAGTGTTTCTTTCTCTTTTTTCCTCTCTCTCTAAATACCAATGGAAACATATCCTCAGGTGAGAATGAACAACAACAGCTCCAAAGGGTATTAATATCCAAAATACATAAAGAACTCATACAATTCAGCACCAAACAACCCAATTTAAAAATGGGCAAAGGACCAGAGTAGATACTTTCCCAAGAAGACATACAAACAGGTGACAGATATATGAAAAGATGTTCAACCCCACTAGCTATTAGGAAGATGCAAATCAAATGAGATACCACCTCACACCTGTTGGAATGGCTGTCATCAACAAGACGATAACCAGTGTTGGAGAGGTTGTGGAGAGAAAGGAAGTACTAGCCAGACAATCAAGCAAGAGAACAAAAGAAAGACATCCAAACTGGGAAGAAAGAAGTAAAACTCACTTTTTTGCAGATGACTTGATTCTGTATATAGAAAACCATTCACTGTTGGGGAGAATGGAAACTGTTACAGCTATGATGGCAAACCGTATGGAGGGTCCTCAAAACTTTAAGAGTACAGTTACCATATGATCCGGCAATCCCTCTTTGGGTATCTATCAAAAAGAAAACTTGAAAACATGTATTTGCAAAAGTATACACACCCCTATGTTCTTTATTCACCATAGCCAAGATACGGAAACAGCCAGTGTTCCCATATAGATGACTGGGTAAAGAAGAGGTGGTATATATATTCTATGAAATGCTACTCAGCCCTAAGAAAAGATGAAATACTGCTATTTGTGACAATATGAATGGACCTTGAGAAGATGATGCTAAGTGAAATCAGCCGGTCAGAAAAAGCTAAGAACCATATGATTCCACTCATCGGTGGGCTATAAAACTGAAACTCCTGGACAAAGACAACTATATGGTCGTCACCAGAAGGAGGTCAGGATAGAGGGTAGTAAAGGGTAGAGGGGGCCAAATATATGTGACAGAGGTGATTTGACAATGGGTGATGGGCATACAAGGCAATATACAGGTCATGTATCATCAAAACGTACACTTGAATCCTGTATAATCTCATTAACCAATGTCACACCAATAAATGTAATAAATACATTCAAGCTAAGTAGAAAAAAAGAAGCAGCCTCATTATTTTAACCTTGGTTGCTGAGAACGTGCCAAAAATAGGAATGTACTTTCTGCACACCCCCATTCTTTAATAAATATAGTATTGTAACTGTGATAGGAGCTAATGAGTGAGGGTTTCATCTTGCTGAAAAGCCAGCCTGCTTGACTATGTGGTTCTGTAAGTGAAAAAGTTTTTCTTTGATTACTCGTTCTACAGACTTACAATATACTTAGCTTAGTTTAGCACAGAAACCACCTCCAGCCTCCGCCGACCACTCCCCTGAGTCACACGAAGACCCCACGAGGGAAAGCCGATGACCGAGTCAGCGCTCCCCCAGCCCGGAAGGGCAGCTCCGCCTGTTCTCACGCTGGACCATCATCATCCAGGCCGCCTGCCTCCTCTCTTCCCACCCGGTTAAGCTCCGTAAATTAAAACTCTGCCTTTGGGGTCACGCTTCTACTCACTGAACTTCACCCCCAAGCTCAGACCGAACACGCCTCCTGGCCTCCCAGACGCAGCTGCCATAACGTATCTCACATTATTGCCTTTTTCCTGGCCCTTCTGCCACCAGCTCCACTGCTTCCAATTATGAATCTGATGACTGGGTTGTAAGACTTCTTTGCAAGCAGAGCCTTCGTGGGTCTATCCATCTTGTTTCTCCACGATGCTGACCAGGATATTAAACGTAATTGGTAGTAAATAAAGTTTCATTGAATGGAATTAGCTCAAACAGCAAAATTGTCACCGTTAATCAGACAAGTTCATCCGTCTCCTCACCTGCAGATAGCCACAATAGCAGCAGCAAGAATATCCGCTAGGATTTTGGCATCTAAGCCAGGCGCTTTTGGTAGATCTTCACAACCAGCTGCAGGCTTTTCCTCGGAGGAGAGAGGATCAGAGAGATTAAATGAGGTTACAGAGCTAATCAATACCAGCGTGAACCTTCCGCTCCCAGTCTGAATGTTTCCCAGACTGTTGCTTTTGCCGCTGCACCACGTGGCCTGGTAAACGCAGGAGGCCTGGCTTTCCAATGTCGGTGTCGCTAAGCCCGCCTGCTGGTCTGTCTGAGAAGGAGATGCTTTTCGTTTTAAATTTAGGAGAGGACCGTCGTGAGCAGACTTGTACCTGCATTTTCTGAAATGGCATCCTTTCTACCGGTAGCAGGGAAAGCAGGGTGAATTTACTTGTGTCCCAGATGAGTTATGAAAGAAAAGATTCCTTTTCTTTCATTATTAGAATATATTTGGCATCTTTTGCTCAGAAAGTTTTTTGATTTTTTTTTTTTAAGTAAACTGTGTTCTATTCTCTTCCTTACCAAAATCTATCTTGGATCATGAGTACTTTAGAGAATTGTTACTTAGCACAGTGGAGGGTGCCTGGCCTCAGAAGCCACATTTCCTGGGTTCAGATCCTTCACCCTCTTGTGGCCCTGGGCAAGAATAACCGTTCAGCTCATCTATTTTTTTTTTTAATCTGTAATAATGCAGCGGTTGTGAAGATCATCTATACAGGCAGTCCCCAGGTTTCATTGGACTCGTGGTTATGTCACCATCTCCCATTTATTTATTTAAAAAAAAAAAGTTCCATCATTTCAACATATGTACATATGTGCTTTATGTTTTTTATCATTTATTTACCACAAGTAAAGGTCAGGAATTGTTATCTTTATTTTAATTTTTTGTTACTGTTTCACTTCATTACTGCTGTGTGTGTGCTCCATGTGAGTGACGTAGGTGCTTATGTAGGCGGGTTCCAACTTACGGAGAAAATCGTATTACGTCGAGCTGTAGGAACGGATCTCCAATGTAACCCGAGGACCTACTGTATATGTGTGTATATATTCTGTATATTCAGTACAGACACACACACACACACACACACACACACACACAGTATATACACACATACAGTACACACACACAGTATATATACACACATATAGTACACATACAGTATATATATATACACACAGTACACACACACACACACACACACACACACACATAAAAGCCTAAGCAACCAGAATGACCCATTGCTATAATGTGCACTGACCACCAGATGCTCAACACAGGAGCTGCCCCTGGTGGTCAGTGCGCTCCCACAGCCAACCTCCCCCAGCCTGTCAACCTCCTGTGGTCCCTCCCCGGCAGCCGGCAGGCCCTAATCACCCCCATTGGGGCCAGGCCCCGGTCTGGAACAGGGAACTGGGAACGGGTGGTGGTGGACGTGGCCCCTTTCCCACGGGAGCCGAGGGCCAGCTCCACTCCTTGGGGCCGGTGGCCAACCTCCCCTTGTCCCTCCCCTTAGCCAAGAGGCCCCTGATCAGCCCTGATCGCCAGCCAAGCTAAGGGACCCCACCTGTGCACAAATTTCATGCAGCGGGCCTCTAGTGTAAAACATTTAACTAAGTTCATGGCATATGGCACCTAGATGGCGAGCTTTTAACTGTCTTCAGTCTAGTGCATTGTTTTTGCCAGAATGAAGAAAAGGCTCTGTTTTGTGGTGATAATTAAGTTTACTGTAACTTCCACAGTCTCCTAAAATCGAGTCTCCTAAAATCCAGGTGCGTCTTCCATTAAGTGCCAGCCTACTCTCAGGGAGTCATTTGCCCCGAGGAAAAGCACATTTTAATTTTTAAAAGCATTTCCTTCCTCTCTTTTAAATAATTTTATTGATTTTTAGAGAGAGAGGTGTGAGAGCAAAATATCCATCAGCTGGCCGGGAGGGAGCCCGAAACCCAGACTTGTGTCCTAACCAGGAATCATCCTGCAACCTTCCGCTGATGGGGGGATGCTTCATCCCTCGGAGCCACACTGGTCAGGGCCAAAGCATTTCCTTTCTACCTGGAGCACAGACATCATTGGGCCACGCTACACTTTCCCCTCCTCTCTTTACGACTGTCCTTTCTGCCTGACCAGGTTGGCTTAGTGGATAGAGCATCGGCCTGCAGACTCAAGGGTCCCAGGTTCGATTCTGATCAAGGTTCGATTCTGTACATCCCCAGTGGGGAGTGTACAGAAGGCAGCTGATTGATATTTCTTACTCTATCCCTCTCCCTCTCCGTAAAACATCAATAAGATATATTTAAAGCAAAACATGACTGTCCTTTCTATTGCAAGGATATTGCTAAGGTTACCATCCCCTCATTAGTGAAGATCCATCAGGAAATTTCCAATGTATGCCCCTCGGGTTTTGTTTCACTAAAGCATTCCTGGTTCTTAAAAATATGAATCATCTGATGGCTGTTCCTCTCACTGCTTGCAGCCTTAAGCAGTGGGATTTTGGTCCATCATATATCTAAGCTGACTTGTCTTCACTCAGAGCACCATGGGATGGGTTGTTATCCATTAGTGCCTTCTGATTTTTGCCGAGTCAGACAATTACAAACCAGGTGGTAATGTTGGATTTAAAAAATTTACCTGTGATTTAAAAAACTAAATTCATTCTAAAACTTGAGGACATAACCTATAGAGAAATCTTTAATTGTCATAGTCTTTGAATGACACTGATCTCAGGCTATATAAGAGCTCTAGTAAACTGCTGAAATACACTATTCTGAAGTCATGCATTTTTAAATGGTTCACTCAGTTTTCTACTGAGTGATTGTTCACAGATTCAAGGAAATAATAAAAAATAGTAATAAAATAAAATAAAATAAAAATATGAATCATATAATTGACAAGGTTACCCAATTTGCTTTGGTCCCAGAAAACTCAAAATCGAATGTATGGTTAATAAATAGCTTTATAGGGTTTTATGATCTGCATCCTCACATTCCCCTGATGATCAGTGGTTTCCGATGGTCTTAGGCTCTACAGCAGCGGTTCTCAACTTGTGGGTTGCGACCCACAGGTTGAAAACCGCTAGCAAGGTCGCCTAAGACCATCGGAAAACAGATATTTACATTATGATTCATTAACAGTAGCAAATTTACAGTGATGAAGTAGCAACAAGAATAATTTTAAGATTGGGGGTCACCACAACATGAGGAGCTGTATTAAAAGGTCGCAGCATTAAAAAGGGTTGAGAACTGCCTGATCCTATACAAAACCTGAAAAGATGTTTAAATAGAAGATAAATACCTGGAGGCGTACGTCCTGGCACTGCAGGAGTGAGGCGCCTTCTTCCCGCCGGGGCCATTGGGTCTTTCTAATGTCCTTCGCTTCAGATCGTTCACTCACCCCAAACTTCCGGGCTGCGAAAAAGCTCCTGGCTTTATTGAATCTGACTCCCACCTGCAGTTGGCTCGGCAGGGCCAGGCCCAGTGGTTCTGTGGGTCTTCTCTGGCCTGCGAGCCGGGTGCTCCCCACCCCGGTTTAAAGGCTCTGGTCCTTGTCATGTGTGATTCTTCTTCCATCCTCTCCCAGGGTTCTCGTGTCTGGCAGATGAGCTAACGTGTGTGCAGGGGATTTGTTGTCCTGCTCCCGAACCCAGAACTCCTGCTGGAATCGTCCCCACGTGAGTGTTACCACCAGGAGGAAAGGAGGCTCCTGAGACTGGAGGCCACCCCGCCCCTCCTGCTGGGGAAGAGCGAAGGCAGGGGACACCAGGAGGCCTTGGCCCTCAGCCACCTGTTCCAGGCACATCTACACAATCACCACGGGGCAGCAGAGAATGAACGATCAGGGGAATGTGAGGATGCAGATCATAAAACCCTATAAAGCTGTTTATTAGCCATACATTTGATTTTGAGCTTTCTGATTCCGGCTGACCAGGCCTCCTCCAGCCCCTGGTCAGCCAGCAGGTCAGAACCCCTCCAAGAGCCTCTTGACCGCTCATATTTTTCCATTTTTCTTCTTCTAGTCATGAGCCACTTCGCCAAGGGAAAGATATAAAGGAAATAAATGGAGGGCAGCAAAGAGAAATGGGTTTTCTTGGCCTGAGAGCCGTCACGATCGTAACCCAAAGTTTACAAAACACCGTCACACCCCACATTTCCTCAAGAGAAAAACAAGTCCCTTCCAGTGGAGAAGAACGCGCTAAAAGCTAATGAGTTTTCAATGTTTTCAGGCAGAGAATGCAGTGCCTGCAGCCAGTTGCGTTTCCCATTTTTAGGGAATTTTCCAGGGTGAACCCAACAATGGGGCGGGAGCTAAATAAAACCTGAGGCCAACGCGCTCGGCTCTCAAACACGCTCCCCGCAATGTTCCCGGGAACGGGAGCGTGCCCGTGGGGGCAGCGCCGCAGCTGTGCTCCTTCCGTCTTCCCCACGACAGCTTTCCTTCCCGTTTAAAAAGGGAAGATTCTCAGCAAAAATATTCCAAGGAGAAGACGGAGCAGCACTTGCCACCCGAGTCTTTGATGTTAAAACGCCAGCTGCACCGAGGGAGCTGAGAGGAGAACTGTTTCATCATTAATGAACCGGTGCCAGGTCGGGGTTCGTTCTCTGCCGCCCCGTGGTGATGTGGAGAGAAGAGTGTTTTAAAGGCACGCCCGCGGGTGGCCATCACCCCGTTTGCAAGCTGAGAATGCAGTCTTTGAAAATTATTCCTGATATCAATAGGCTAGTGAGCTGGCCTTTCTCAGCGAGGCTTTTTGATTTTAGGTTAAATTAACTGCATTAACAAGTTCAGTATTTGATTTGCAGGTTAAATTAACTGCATTAACAAGTTCAGTATTTGATTTTCAGGTTAAATTAATTGCATTAACAAGTTCAGTAGTAACTTGGGATATGATTCACATTTGGGTCTTTTTTTTACTGTATTTTGTTTGTTTTTTAAGAGGGAGAGAGAGGGGAGAGAGGGACAGGGAGAAATATCACTGATCAGCTGTCTTCTGCATGCCCCCCACTGGTGATGGAGCCCACAGCCCTAACCAGGAGTCAAACCAGCAGCCTCTTGGTTCCTGGGTCAACGCTCAACCACTGACTGACTCACACCAGCTGGGCTGATGCAGATTTTGCGTCTGACAGGCAATCACTGAAGTCCAAACAGTGCTTTTCAGAATCCTTAAGTCTTGCTGGGTCCCTTGACATTTATCCAAAGCAATGACAGCAAATATATATATATAACACAGACAAATATATACAAGTATATACAGTACATACAAATATCCACTGAGTGGCCAGATTATGATGATCTCTGAACGCCTAATAATCTGTCCATTCAGTGTACTTCTCTTGAGTACCTCACTGATTTGATATCAAGGACACTATAAATCATGCCCCTGATCAGTCTCCCGCTTTGCACTGGCTGGTAGAAAGCTCAGGGCAGATAGGCGATTGACATCCAGCAAAAGTCTCGAATGCTTTTGGTACCCATTTGAGATACAAATACACGGAGTGGCCAGATTAGTGTGCACTCAGAGATCATCATCATCTGGCCGCTCGGCGTGCACAGTGTTTGTCTGGAGGAGCCGTTGCCAATTTGGCTGAAAGGCGACAACAGCTTCTCCTGGCAGAGAAAGCTCCTCTTACTCTTGTACAACGTAAAGCGGATTCACTTCGCTGTATATTGAAGTTTGTTATAAAAAAAAACAAGGAAGGGACACATACACACACATGCACACACACACGTGTGCACGCACACACACCTGCTCCCGGAGGGGCTATGGGAGACGCCTTTTCACCCAATGACACATGAGGGCTTAGGGCACACAGGGAAGTCCTTCCACTCAACACAGCGACCTGCCTCGCCGTGACTCCCGATTGATTTCTGCCTCTTGGTTCCTTTCCTGCCTGGTTTGCGGAGGGCGGCTCTCTCTCTCTCCAAATGCCTGACATCCGCTCCTCCCAGTATCCGGGCACCAAGCTCCTCCTGAAAGATCAACAAAGCGGGTCCTGGGGCGCAGGCTTCCCTACATTTGCATATCCCCCGGGGGAACTGGAAGATGGAAAGTTCAGGTAAATGCCAAGGTCAGGAGGACACCTCGGTCTGACTGGGATTTTTATCTTATTGTTTCACAGGAGAAGGATTTTTGGAAAACGAGGTTACTGGACAATCCGTGACCTCGTGTTTTTAAATGGGCAAATGACAGTAATGTCATTAGATGGGCATGTCTTACATGGTTGGTCCCCCGGTGGCAGGCAGAGTGGAGGCACCTGGCCGCCAGGAGGAGGAGCCCAGGGTGCTCAGGGGTTGGGCCAGTACCCCCCACCCCCAGCCCCACTCCTCCCCCAGAAGAGCCCTCACAGCTCAGGCCTGAGCGGCAGGAAGGAAGATGCTGCCTCCTCTCCAGGAGCGGCGCTGAGGCCCAGGACCCCCCTGGTTCCGGGCACTGCGGGCTCCCTCCTGGCCCCTCGTGTTCCACAAAGAGAAATGCAGGCTGCGGCCCCGAGGTGCTGGCCTGGGTCTCCGCTGACCCTGAGCCCCGGAGTACAGGGCCCCGGCCCCAGCGGACCGGCAGAGCCGGCCAGGAAAAGCCCTCCAAAGCCGGGGGATCACAAGGGAGTCTTGCCAGCTGCCCTCGGGGGAACTGGCTGGATGGGTGTCTGACTGCTCACACCTCGCTGCTTTTCCGGGGAGGCCTGGAAATAGCTCGCAGCTCTTGAAATGTCTGGAGGTGTAGGCGGCGAGCGCGGGTTGAATGGAAAAAAACCTCCCTGAGGTCCCCCAATTCTGTTCCTCCCATGTTCCTTCCCCCGGCCTCATCCCAGGGCCCCGTGCCCGGGGGTAACATAGCACTGGCCGGCCCGGGGCTCATTAGGAGACAGTCAGTCTCCCTGGGCCACTGGGAGCCTGCTCACCCAGATATCCAGCCCTCAGTGCGGTCCACTCTGTGTGCCCCTGGTTACAATTCTCTCATGTCCCTGAGGCCTGCCCCTGGTCACCCCCCGACAGGCCGCTCCTTCCTAACGGGGCCCTTTCCTCTCGTCTCCAGCCTCCCTGGGCCCAGGCAGACTCCCCGCTTCCTCCTCCGTGGCCCGTCCGTCTGCACAAAGCACCCCAGGAGCGAAGGAAGCCGCATCAGCCTGGGCACAGGAAGCGGGGGACCGCCTGGAGAGGATGGAGAGGATGGATTGGATGGGGGGGGGAGGGGAGCTGGGCAGGACTCTGTTGGGAACTTACAGAACGTGAGCTCACCAGGACCGGAGTGCGGTGGAGCCTTGAGAACCGATACAAAGGGACCGAGGTGTGGATCTTGCACAGAAAGCGCTGATAAAATCTGCTGTCCTACTGGGCGCAGGATGAGGAGAGAGGGAGGACCGTGGGGATGTCCCTGGTGCAGTTTCTCTGTGAGGGCGGGAAGACCACTTCCCGAGAGTGCGGGTTCCTGGGGGCACCCCGAGAGTCCGGCTTTGTTAATGGACTGAGGCCCAGAAATCTGCACGTCAATCTCCCCAGAGGACTTCGGTGCACAGTAAAGTGGCCGTGAAGTCTACACTGCCTGCGGGCTGAGTGACACCTGTTCCTTTATTTTCAGCCACGTCCCCGTGTCTGACATGGTTCTTGGCAATTGGTCAGCTGTCCAGAAGTGATTGCTTCGGCCGTAAAAGGAGAGGACTCAAAGATGACGGCATTGCAGCCTGAGTGGCTGAAGGACTGTCATCCCATTCACCGAAGTGATGGAGAAGCTGCAGAAGAGCGAGTCTGGAGTGCAGGTAAGTCTGTTCTTAGACATGGTGACATCTACACGCTCATGAGTAATGTGTGCGGGGCCTGGGAGGGATGTGGGGTCAGACAAGGAGACACATACGTCACTTGCATGCCAGCTGAGGCTCTCACTTGGATGAAGGGCCTGCGGGCTGCTGAGGACAGAGCTTCAGGGGAAACCCATGGTGAAGAGCTGGGAGGGTGCAGACCCCGTGCGGATGGGAGAGGGGAGCAGAGCCCCTGGGAGAACCAGCGCCCGCAGTGTCTAGAGATCAGAGAGGAGGAAATCCAGAGTCAGAGATTGGCCTGTGGGGTCCAAGAGTCTGGGGGACCCTGAGAACCGAGGAAGGGCCACTGGGTTTGCTTTTAGGAACTAGAAAAGCACGGTGACCTTGCAGAGGGGAGTGTGGAAAGCTGGCAGGAACACGGGCCCCCGGGGAAACAGGGAAATGAGGAAGAGGAAGGCTGAGCTACCGCAGAGATCGCCCGCCAGGGCTTTCTGGGGGAGAGGGGAGAAATAGGGTACTGGACCGGCAGAGAAAAGCCCAGCCTGGGACCTCCCTCGTCCCCACAGCTGCCCCTCCCCCACCAGGGCTCTCCCAGGGCCCAGGTTCTCCTGTGTCTCTCTGTACCACGCTGGGCCACCTCACTCCTGGTCTCACCTTTACTGCTCAGTGGATGAATTGGTCCCGCACTTCCCTCAGCCCTCCCCACGCCTCCAGCTGTGTCCCCCAGGCTCATAGGCCACACTGCTCAGTCTCGGAAAGGGGAGCCGAGTGTGCCCCGTTTCTCTTCGTGGCACCACCATCCGCCCATCCACCCAGTCCCCAGTGGAGTCAGAAACCCCAAAGGTCGTCCCAGGACTCCCTCTTGCTCATCCCCCCTCTGGCTGGTTGGCTGGCTGGTTGGTTGGTTGGTTGATTGGTTAGTGATGGAGCTTGTAGAGTCTTATCTCCTTGGCAACTGGCTCTGCCCCTTCCTCTCCAGCCCACAACCTGCGCTCTGGCCACGATCTCAAACAGGCCTGCTGGCTTCTCCGCCTCCAAGCTGCTGCCAGAGGCACGTGCCACAGGCATCCATGTGGTCAGGGCGTCCCACCCTGTGACACAGAAAGAAGCCGAGCCCGGCCCATGGCTTTTCTCTAGACAGTGTGGACCCTGCTTCTTCTCAGCTACCCTGCCTTCCATGTGCTCACACAGGTGGGCCTGCCTGGCCGCCTGGTTTTTGCTCATGGGGGTCCCTGTTCAAAAAGGTGTCTTCCCTTTCTCTCTCCTCATCTCTCTGTTCCTAACCCCAGTTCACACCACCAGGCCTGCCAGCACCCAGTCCTCTTCCTGTGAATAACCCAGAGTCTCATCTTCAGGAGAAGGCCTTTACCCTCCCTTTCCGGTGTCCTTTCTCCCTCTGCCTCCAAAGGCTGTTAGCAGTCTCCATGTGCCTGTTCCACCAGACTGCGTCCTTCCCCGGGGAGGGAGCTGAGGTGGCAGGTGGAGAGGGCGGAAGTTGACTCCAGCAGTAGCTACCTCTCCGGAGGCCTCCGGTGGGTGTTGCTGAAAATAAAATGAATTCAACAAAAGGCCTAGAATAACTCCGCTAAACATGCTCTCCCTTCTTCTCCCGACGTTATTGTCTCATCTCCTCTCAGTGCTCCCTGCCTTTTCTTCTATTCGAGCTCTCCTTCTGCACCCACTTTTCTCTTCCCTCCTTTCTCCTGGCTTCCTCCTTCTCTCTTTAACTTCGCACTGACTCTGGCCACAGCTGCCCTCTTTCCCGCTGCTGGTACCTCTTTCCCCTTGGCCTTGTCTTTGAGGCTGTATGTCTGCATTCTCAGAGCATCAGCCTGTCACCTGCAGACCCTGTCGTGGCTTTGGAGAACGTATCCAGGAAATGGGGGTATTGACAAAGGAGGTCACATAAGGAGGGAAACTTGCAGATTTTCAGATCAACAGGATGTGACCCCCAAATAAGGTCGTGGGGAGACACACTAGATGAAAGTCCTCCTAGAAATAATGTGAGATAAGAGCCAGAGGAGTGCCGTGTTTACATTCTTCCCTCGAGAGGACATGTTTGTTTTTCCTTTTAAGATGCATCCTGGCCCCAATATCCCTGAACATCCATGTATCCCTGATGGAGGGAGGAGATCGCTTCACCCCACTTGATGGCAACCTCATGTGCCCCCTCAGGCTGCACAGAGACCCCATGCTGCCTTGCTCAGCTGCTGTGAGACCAGGGACAGGGTTAACTCAGGTCACCGTGCCCTTCTGCGGATCACACAGAGGAGACACCTACAGATGCCAGTCCTCAGTGAGAATTAAATTTGGACGGGAAAGACCCCCCTGACCTCATGAACTTATGGGGCCCTAGGTAGGGCCCCATAACCTCGTGGGAGCAGGGGTGGGGATCCTCAGTCCTAAGGGAACAATGTAAATACAGTGGCACCTCGAGATACGAGTGCCCTAACATACGAGATTTTTGAGTTACGAGCTGTCGAGGGAGCGATTTCTGCTTTGAAATACGAGCAACATTTGAGATACGAGTAATCACGCGGATCGGCCGGCTGCACACGACCCACCAGTTTACTGAGACTCAAGCGTCTCATAGTTTCCCACGCCTTAAGGTTACGGAACGAATTAAACTCGTATCTCGAGGTAGCGCTGTAGATGAAGAGCTCTTCCTGAGGCCGAATGGGATCGATGTGGCTTTCCTCTCTAATAACGTTTAATAACAGGAGCGTGGGTCAGGGGTAAATGGCCTAACGCCCAAAGGAGACCGTCTGGTTGTTTGAAAATGACTCCCCTGGCACAGGCGCCAGCCACGCCTTCCTCTGGTACCATTGTCCCTGAAACCGGTGGCTGTGTGGTTGGCTACTGGAGAGAGAAACGGAAGCCGCAGGTTGTGTGTGAGCAGCGCTCGCTCTGCTGACACAGTGTGGATTCGGGGTCTGCCCGCTGCTGAGTGAGGATGAGAGGCACGCAGTCCTGCTGCACACGGAGATGTGACCTGGGTGGGGCTTTCAGGATGAGCTCATCCCAGCTTCTCTTTGGCAGCAGGGGGACAGAAGGCTCCGAGAGGCCACGTGAGAGCCTCCGGTCACAGAATTGAAGGCCTTCGTGGGAGCAGAGCCAGTGAGCCGGCCACCTTCCCACAGAGTCACCGTGGCCTTGGGAACGGCTCAGGGTCTGAGTGACCAGTGGGTTAAGTAGGTGCTGAGGGCTGGTCCTGTGTATCCCCCGCGTTCCCCACACCAAACCCGCCAGGACACGCAGGTTGCCCGGTGCCCACATTACTCTCCGGAAGGTACCAGGGCGGCAGGTGGGGGAGGTGGTACCCAGGTGGGCAGGGCTGTCCCTAGCAGGCCCCTCCCTGGTGCTGAGCAAGCCTCCAAGAATAAGTGACCGTTCCTTCTACAAAGCAGGATGGTGGCTCTAGATCAGTGGTTCTCAACTTTCCTAAGGCGCAACCCTTGCATACAGTTCCTCATGTGGTGGTGACCCCCAACCATGAAATGTTGCTACTGTGATGCATCGTGATGTAAATATCTGCACTTTCCGATGGTCTTAGGCAACCCCTGTGAAAGGGTGGTTCGACCCCCAAAGGGGTCGCGACCCACAGGTTGAGAACCGCTGCTCTAGATCCTGGCAAAAATGGGGGCCCGCTCCCTGTGCCCACAAATAAAGAACTGCCCCTCCTTCCCACCCGGTGCTCACAAGGCCCAGGCTTTCTCTGGGAGCCAGGCCGCTGTGTGGCACGTCCCAGTGTTTGCCACTCCACGGGTGAAGAAGTGCCTGAAGGAAGCACACATCTCTGTTTCTATCTAATCCGCACACTCAGAGGCGGCGTCCTGAGTGCGGGCCCCTCCCCACGGAGTCGAGGCACGGAGCCTGAAGTGAGTCATCAGAGAGGATGGAGCGGCGGCCACGTCCATGCACACACAGTGGTACGTTAATGAATGTTCACACCGACATGGCGAAGGCAGGGCTCTCGATTTTTTAAATTACAACTCGGTGACAAGTCATGCTGTTAAAACACACAGGAAGTACCAGTTGGCCTTCAAGGAGATTGCACACAGCCTGCGCAGATCGCTGCCCTCCCAAAGTGCGGGACAGATCATTTTCTCTGAAACAAGGCAAGAATTAGCAGGTAGTTCAATTATTGGGGGGACGGAGATCAGTAGAAATAACAGATCAAAATATTAAACACCCATTACTACCCCCAGGAGCTACCGGTCGGCTTGGCATTATAACATGCCCCTCCTCAGTAGCAAACCCAGGAAATGTGGGGGGTGGGCAGAAACGCAGACCTGTAAGGAGTACGTGTCTATGCAGTGAAGACATAGTGTCACTTCCCCAATCAGCGCTTTCAAAATGCTCATCACACACCCTGTGAGAAGAGCCTGGCGCATCCGTTCACCCCAACGGCACTGAAAACCACCTCCAAACGTCGGCAGGGATGCTGTCCAGCCAGCAGCTGGCATACGTGGTGGAAGCTTCTGCTGTGGCCTCGAAGGAGGTTTGCGGGTCAGTCTGACAGCCTGGTGGCCAGTGAGGTCATTTCATAGGTAAATTCTTAACTCCAGGAACAGAGAGTCACCCTGACCTTCCCAGATTAGCTCCAGGGACCGGAAGATGGCTGCGTACGAGGTTACCTAGCAAGATCCATAAAAGCCCAGTTGGAATACCGGGGACCTTCACACCGTGGTGGTACCGTGGGCGAGAGGAAGATTATTCATTCCAGGGTCACAGTCCCGTCTCTTTCGTGGGAATCAACTCGTGTCCACGCCAGCTGAGTTGTTCTCTCTCCCTCTTATCTGCAACCATCACTTGGAGAGCTCGATGCCATTAGGACAGTCTCCTGCTCAGAGGTGACTCAAGTTCCAAGATTGGGCAAAGTGAAATTTATACCAGCCTGTCTCTGTACAGGAGGTGACAAAGATAGTCTCTGCAGCACTGTGGGGTTCCCCTAATGAAAGGCACCAGAGAAATGCAAGTCATTCCAAAGTGAAAAGTCAAGTGTTCCAGCTTTCACATCTGCAAAGAGTGACCGCGATGGGTATCTCTTTGTTGGTGGTACAACCCGCCTGTTAGAAAAATACTCATGAGAGTGACTGAGCTCCCCTGCCTCCGAGTTTCACAAACTCTATGGTCAGTGACCGAATGACCACGCTCAGTGGCCTGATACCAACCATTTGGGTAAACAGAAGAGTCCTCACAGGTTTGTAGCATCCATTTCCTTCAGTGCAGCTAAGGCCGATGTTGTCAATTCTCTGCCTTCCAGTGCTGGGAACGGCAGCCAAAGCCAAATGCTCCCTGTGTAGATTCTGAAAAATCAACCTGCTCTTCTGACCGGGTGACCATTGCCCCTAAGTCATCTCACCGTTTCCTGCTTCTGAGAAACACGTGGAGATGGAGACCATCAGGCCCCAGGACATGGTCCCCTCCCCACCCTCCTCAAGGCTCATCTGATGGGAGGATTTGAACTGGGAACTCAAGAAAACATGTGACTAGTGCATTCACCCAACACATTACCTGGGCCATAGTATCCATGGCCATTACAAGTTCACAAAGTCTCTGACAAGATCCTCTCCACACTCCCATGAGGTATTATTACTTCCAGCTAAGACACAACATGGACCCGCTTAGGGAAGGTCCAAGCAGTGGATAAAACACCTGCTAACTCCATGGTTAGCTTCCTGGATTTTGCAGCCTTTGCAAAAAAAGAGCCAGAACGAAAGCCAACTGTGAAACCATCGAATTACCGAGAAGATGATGGAGAGCTATCTTACAAAGGGGCCCAGGTGCACCATGTTATGTGCTAATTAACAGGAGGAGGAGGGGAGGAGGAGGAAGAGGAGGAGGAAGAAAGGGAGGAGGAAGAGGAGGGGGAAGGAAAGCATTTTGGAGACGGAAAGAGCTCTCAACCTTCAACACAAATTCAGAAGTTTAAAGGCCTTTTAAGTAGCATTGCACTTTTCAAGAAGTTTACAATTGTTTGCGAGAGTAGCTATGTTTTGTTTTACAGCTCTTTCCTTTTTTCTGTCCTCTGTCCACCCTCCTCCAACAAATGGCAGCTGGAATGAAAATAGGAATTGTAGGATTTCCATCCTGGGTAAGCAACACAGTTTTCATGCATTTCTGCAGTTTGACTACACACTTCCACACCACCACATCCCCAGGTCATACCGAGGAAATGGCAGCATTGCATGTAGCATACTCCATCCTCGACGCAAAATTACCTCCGTACATTCTGCTCGGAAGCAAAAAGACTCTCAGTGTACAAGCTCGCAGAACAGGCAACAGGATTTCTAAACTACTGGCCTTGCTAGCAACCCAACAAGTTTCTCACGGAAGCAACACCACAGGGAGCCTCTTTGTAGTTGGGAAAAAAAGACGATACGACCTTATTCCTAAACATTTGAAAAAATACATATTTCAGAAACATGCTCATACCCAAGACACAGCAACGTTTGGTCACGTGGGCTAGACCAGGGACCTCAGCCGGAAACAGATGCCTGCTCGAGCATCCTGCCATTTGGCCGATGTCGAGTGGAAGCCCCTGTCCCGAAAGCAGCTGTTTTAGGGGGAAAATTCCTATCCTCGCTACAGGTTTAACGGAGTCAACATTCTCTAAAGAGCAACATGTAAGAGGTGGACATCAACACACAGTGTCCTAAAGGTGACCCATGCAGTCACAGAGCTACGGTCACGCCTAACACGACTCACAGACTTGCGTTGGGCATTGCTTAACTGCACATTCTCTGTTTAGGTATTAAAACGAATGAAATCCGTGAGTAAAAAAACCCGGAGATTTTGCTTTCACACGACGTGAGCAAAATCCCATCAGGACCCCACAGACGTGTTTCCACCGGACAGACATGTAGGGGCTTTTTGCACAGACCTCACAGGACCACCTTAGAAAAGGAGCACAGAAACCTCACAGACAGGAACTGGGCCACGAGCACGAGACAACACGGGGAACAGAAAAGTTAGCATTCTGGGGGGCGGGGGTGAGGGGAGGGTATTCATCCAGCAGAAAGGCAAACACGTTATTGCCCGCGATGCAAACACCATAAGTGTCATTTCGTGGAAAGGCGCGAAGGCACCTCTGAAAACGATCCTAACTACTGCAGCCGCCACCTGGCCGCACTGCCCATGCATCTCTCCCCTCTGGGGCCTTACTCCCTCTGCCACGACCCTCAGGTGCCTGGACGGTGTCAGAGGCCCGAGAGGCAGCTCACCCACGTGGGTTCGAGGACCAGTCCCGCTCCCCCCGGGGGCTACTGCAGGGAACCGTTTAGACTTAATTCGCTCGGCGAGCTCCTGCTCATGTTGGTCAGGCTCGCCATGAGGGACTTGACTTTGTGCGCGTAGTAGTCCCTCAGGTTGACGGAAGGGACCTCCTTCATGCCGTCCCCGAAGTCACAGCTGCGCATGGCGCTCTCGAGCTGCTTCTGGCGCCGGTAGAAGTGGGAGAACTTGTTGAAGATCAAGGTGATGGGCAGGACCACCACCAGGATCCCGGCCAGGATGCAGGCCGAGGCGGTGAGCTTCCCCGCCGCGGTGCCGGGCACCACGTCCCCGTAGCCCACGGTGGTCATGCTGACGGTGGCCCACCACCAGCAGGCGGGGATGGTGGCCAGGCCCTCGTTCTCCTCCTTCTCGATGGTGTAGGCCACCACGGAGAAGATGGAGATGCCCACGGAGAGGTAGAGCAGCAGCAGGCCCACCTCCCTGTAGCTGTACTTGAGCGTGGCGCCCAGCGAGCGCAGGCCGGTGGAGTGGCGGGCCAGCTTGAGGATGCGGAAGATGCGCATGAGCCGCAGCACCTGCGCCACGCGGCCCAGGTTGGCCAGGGCGGGCGTGCTCTCCACCACCAGGTTCACCACGAGCGTCACGTAGAAGGGGGCGATGGACATGAGGTCGATGAGGTTGAGGGCGTTGCGGAAGAACCTGGGGAAGTCCGGCGCCACGGCGAAGCGGGCCAGCAGCTCGAGCGTGAACCAGGCGATGCCGAAGTGCTCCACGATCTCGAAGCGCGGGTCCTCCTCGGCCGGCTGGCCCCGCGCGGCAGCAGCCGCCGCGTCGGGGACCTGGAAGTCGGGCAGGCTGTGCAGGCACATGGTGACGATGGAGCCCAGCACCACCAGGATGGACAGCACGCTGAAGAGCCGGCTGAGCGCCGAGTAGCCCGGGTTGTCCAGCGCCAGCCACAGGCGCCGCCGCACGCGGCCCAGCGGCTGCCCCTCGAACCGGGCCGCGTCGCGGTAGAAGGCCAGGATCTCGTCCAAGGAGGAGGACGAGGTGCTCTCCGGGTCGCTCTGCTCCTCCTCCTCCCACTTGTCGGGCGCGGGCTCCACTTTGCGGCCGTGGTAGCTGTAGCTGCAGCACGCGTCGATGAAGAACTCGCTGATGCCCCAGTACTCCATCTCCTGGCTGAAGGAGAAGACGCACAGCTCGGCCATCACGTGCAGCCGGCCGGTGCGGTAGAAGTGCAGCACGTAGGGGAAGAGCTCGGGGTTGCGGTCGAAGTAGAACTCGCGCTGCGCGTCGTCGTAGTCGTCGCAGAGCTCGAGGACGGCCTCGCGCGAGCGGCACCGCAGCAGGCGGCCCAGGCGCGTGTCCGGGAAGCGCAGCAGCGCGTGCGAGCGCAGCCGCCCCCGGAAGCCGCCCACGTTGATGCGGACGTCGCCATCCTCGACGGCGGTGGGGCTCCGGCGGGTCATGTTTGGAGACGCCCGGCCGCCGCCTCCTCCTCTTCTTCCTCCTCCTCCTTCTTCACCGGCACCGAGCCCGGGGGCTGCTACACCTGCCAGCAGAGGGAACCGCACCGGCTGAGCGCGCCTCCCTCCTCTCCCGCCCCTCTCCGGCGGGCCCCCGTGCTCCCCAGGTGGGTGTCCGGGTGCTGCAGGGCGCTGGGCTGGGAGGAGGGGTTCGGAGTGGCTTGGCCCCCTCCCCAGGAGACGCTGGAGGCGGGGTAGGTTTCCACCAGCAGGGCCGCGCCTCCCCCCTCCGCGCCCCCCATCCCAGGGGGTCGGTCCTGTGGGTCCCCTCGGTCCCCGCGGCTCTGCGAGTCCAGGGGGCTGCGAGCTGACCTTGCCCGTGGGCGGGCCGAGGAGACGTCCCCGCCCGCTCGCCGCAGACAGGCGGGCCCGGAGCTGGGATGCGCACTGGCACGGCTGAGCCGAGATGGGGGCGCGTGGCTTCAGGAGGGAGGCGGGGACACGCACGGCGCGAGTCTGCAAACGGGGACTCAGGGGGGGGTGAAGGGGCCGGCCTGGCCTCCCCCTGGGTCCAGCTCCCCACGAATGGAGTCACCTCGACCCTCTGCCACCACCACCACCCCCCGCCGCCCCGGGCCTCCCTTGCCCGCCGGGCGCGGTGACCCCCCGAGCCGCGTGCGCCCGCCGCGCGCGCGCCGCGCCTTCCCCAGCGGAGCGGCCGGGCTCGCCCGGAGCGTTCCGGACGCGCTTACCTGCGAGCGCCGGGGCCGGCGGCCGGGGCCGGCGGGAAACTTCCCCCACCTGCCGGCCGGCATCGCTGCGGCGGCCGCCGGAGCCGGCGGTGCGTGTGCGCGCGGCTGCGAGGGTGGGTGCGCCGCCCGGTGTCGGCGCCCGGCGGGCGGGCGGGCGGGCGGGCGGGGTCCGCCGAGCGTCTCCCCCGGTCTCCGGCCCGAGAGGCCGCCGCCGCCCGCAGTTGCAGGAGGCGCACAGGTGGCTGCTGGCCCGGCGCTCGCAGAGCCGCCGCCTCTCTGGATCGGGGCGCCCTTCCTCCCGCGGCAGAAGCAACAGCCAGAGCGGGAGCCGGAGCGGGAGCGGAGCCGGCGGTGGTGCTGAACGGACAGCTCCGCGCGCCCGGTCCCAGGCGCGGCCACCGCCGCCGCCACTGCAGCTTCTCTGCTCTCCAGCAGACGTCAGGGCCCCCCCTCTGCGCCCCCGGCTCCACTCAGGGCCCACACCTTCCCCAGGCCCTCACCCATCTCCCCGTGTCAGCTGTTCCCGCCGCCCTCCCGCCTCCCCGAGCTCAGGCAGGGGATTGCCTGCCGTGACCTTTCCCCACGGGCTCTCAGGAGGGAGCGGGAAGGGCCGGGACTGGAGCGACTGTGGGGTTCCCCCTTTAGGGACCTGGTGCAAAGTTCCCTGAAGCTGAGGGGTCGAGGGGTGTTCCGGGCAGAAGAGGGGGGGCAGGGAAGCTTGAGGTGGAGTCCAGCGAGTCCCCGCGTTGTGTTGGGGAGTTGTGTGTGTGGGCACTGTGTGCGCACAGGCCCGTGTGCTGTGTGGGCTTTCAAGGAATGCACCGAGCTGTGTGTGTGTGTGTGTGTGTGTGTGTGTGGTCTGAGGACAGTAGGACTTGTCAGTGTCTGTGTGCAGCCTTGATAAGAATGGGGCCTCTGAGGGGTGGGGAGATGTGGGCCGTGCAGGTACACACGGGAGGCTCAGAGCTAGCTGTGGGCACAGTGTGCCGCATGCAGTGTAGCATTCGGCGGGCAGTGACAGGGTGTGTGTGCTGGCACAGTGGAGACTGTGGGGGGGTGCGTCCAGGGCGGTGTCCTCAGGACTGTGCCCCCATTCTCCAGGAGAGTATGGCCCAGATCTGGGCCCTGACCTCCTCAGTGTGCTCCTTCAGGTGGGCCCATGCTCAGAAATGGACCCACAGCCTTCTCCCCGCGGTTCCTCAGTCCTTACTTGCAAGGACTAGCACATCCTGGGGACTAGCAGCGGGCTGCTGGGCCCCGGGTCTTGGTCAGAAGAAGCGTGGCTCTGGACCCACAGGGCAGCCACCAGAGCCACCGTGGAAAGCACATCCTTCCTGACGTGGCCCGGCCAATGCCATCCTCACCAGTCCCATGCTCTGTGCAGCTTGAGTGCTGAGGGGATCCTCGGGGGCCCGGGGCCGTGGCTCTGGCTTCAGGTGGGGCGTCCTGGGAACCTGGCTTCCCTCAGAGGAAAGCTGTGCCCCAGCCACCTGCCTCTGGTGTGTGTGACCGTGGGAGTGTGCGGCCTCTGAGAGGCTCCACCCCCGCGTCCCTGCAAGTGCACGTGGAGGGGAGGAGAGGGGGTGAGGGCCACACGTGTTCCCCTACTTTTGTGTCTAGTGCTTTTAGAGAGGGGGGTGTGGTGTGTGTGTGGTGTGTATGTCTCTGTGTGTGTATGTGTGGTGTGTGTGTGTGTGTGTGTGTGTGTGTGTGTGTATGCACGAGAGAGGGAAGGAAAGAGAGAGAGAGAGAGGCCAGTGTTTGTTGTCATTGTCTTCTCTCTCTTTTTCAAGGTCTGTGTCTGAAGAATGCTTGTCTCGTTCCGTGCCGAGTCTGCTGGCTCCATCATTGTCAGTCTGTGGCTCTCCCGCACCTGGCCGGGCCCAGTGTCTGTACCTGCCCGCTGTTTGCTTTTCCCGGGGTCTGGCGGCCCCTGGCTCTCTCTATCCCCATGGAGTGCAGCTGAGAGTGTGCCACGCTTGCTGCTGGTGTGTGTGTGTGTGTCTCTGTGTGTGTCTGTATGTGTCTCTGTGTGTGTGTGTCTGTGTCTGTATGTGTCTGTGTGTCTGTATGTGTCTGTGTGTGTCTCTGTGTGTCTGTGTGTCTGTGTGTCTCTGTGTGTGTGTGTGTGTGTATGTGTGTGTGTGTGGAATACATGCATAATCCTGTGCCACTGCCTCTCTTCCTACTTTTCACCCCAACTACCCCTTGGCTGTGAGGCGTCCCTTTGCAGAGCACCTGTGGGCACGCCCCCTGGCCCAGCGACTCACCCCAGCCCCTCACCCTCTCTCCCTGCCCGGCTCCTGCCACCCCCAGGCTCACCTCTCTCTGCTCCCCCACACACACCTGTCAGCGGCTTCTGCTGCAGGGCCCCCCCCCCCAGCCTCTCCCAGCCCTGGCCTCGCTCAGACCTCCCTGCCCTGGCGCAGTGCATAAACCGCCTTTCCTGCTGCACTTGGAGGGTCCCTACCCCCCACAAGTCTCGGGTTTGATAATTCCGGGGTCGCCCTCCCTCTCTGGCCCCTCTGCCCCTGTCTGGCTTTGTCCTGGCTCCTTCCTCCTTCCTCTGCGGCGGGGGGAGGTTTGGCCAAAGCCCTCTCTGCCCTCTGTTTCCCTTTGTCCCTCCCACCCTCATGGCCGTCCATCTGCAGACACCAGTGCTCTTCCCAGGGCCTTGGGCTCTCCCCCTGCTAATGGGGTCACTCTGCACCCCTCTCATCTCTCCCCTCCACCCTCCTCCCCTTCTATAGCAAACAGAGCTGTGCCAATGTGCCCAGCCACGCAGGGCCCCGTGTGTGTGTGTGTGTGTGTGTGTGTGTGTGTACCTGCTGCTTGTTTGTGTTTCTGGAGGTCAAGGACACACCCCCGTGCCTACCTTGCCTTGGACAGGATGGTGAACTTGGCCGCCAGAGGCGAAGCTAGGGCTTAGGGCCCAGCCGTTCTTTCCTGGGAAGGCCGAGGCAGACGCGCCCGGGGCCTGACAGATGCCTGTGCAGAGGGGTAAGTGCATGTGACAGGCAGAGCCACGCGTGTGTGTGCCAGTCACCGCGCGCAAAGAAGGGAAATGAAGCTGCCACCCTCCTCTGAACGGGGGAGCCGGCTGTGTTTATGGTTTATTTAGAGGCCGAGCCTTGTCTTAAAATACAGCTGCTGCTCCAGACGACAGCTGCCGGGGCCTGGGCGGGGCGGGGCTGCCAGGGGTGGGGGTGGGGGGTCCTGATGAGGTGGAGGGGCCGGGGGAGAGGCACCCTGGGAAGGGGGGCACGGAGACCCCAGGCAGGGGCCCACATCCTGGCACTGGAAGCCGATCATCTCTGCCTTCCCCGCCAACACTGCTCCTCAGCGGAGCCCACACATCTCAGAGCCGCTGTCTCTGCAGGCGAGGGGGCTGCACGGCGGCTGGCGGGGGGGGGGGTGCGGGGGGAGCGAGGCTGACCTACATTCCCGCTCAGCCTCTCCATGGAGTGGGAGCTCGGGGCGCCCATCATTTTGCTGGCTGCACCGTCACCTGTGTCCATCCTGCTCCCTATGAGCCAGGCTCCCCATCCCAGCCCGAGCGTCTCCTGCAAACACCCGCCAGGCCACGTCGTTCCCTCCGGAAAAGCTTCCGGGGTTTGCTGTCACACTGAGGGCAGCCCTGCGTACCACGGTCCCAGGGCCTCCCACGTGCACCCCTGCCCGGCTCTCAGCCTCACCCACCGGTGTCTTCCCTCCGGTTCTCTCCAGCCGCCTGCCCCTTGCTTCCCCCACCGCCACCCCGACCCCCACCCCCAGGCCGTGCACCTGCTGTCCTCTCCACCTGTCACCTCAGGCTGCTCTTGGCCACCCGGCGCTCTGTTTAAATGTCCCCCC
Organism: Lasiurus borealis; assembly: GCA_004026805.1. Lineage (NCBI taxonomy): Eukaryota > Metazoa > Chordata > Mammalia > Chiroptera > Vespertilionidae > Lasiurus > Lasiurus borealis. The sequence continues at coordinate 37,263 of PVJN01008521.1, read as the reverse complement.
ACCCCCCCACCTCAGAAAGGCCTGGCTGCCCAGGGTCCCTCCGTTAGTTGCCATGTGCTTTCCCCAGCCCTTACAGTGAAGCTGTTGGCTGTGTGACTCGGTCGTCCGTGGATGAGGCTCCAACTCTTGTCTTACGTGAGTCTGCGCGGCCAGTCTAGGCCTCCTCTTCTTCCTCCCGCAGGGGCGGGCAGCCAGAGGGGGTGGGAGGCGGTGGCTCGGAGCCCCAGCCTCCGGGGTGTTCACCTGAACAATTGATTAGCCTAATGGGTCTCACCCCGGGCTGCCCATTTGAATCCCTTGAGGAGCTTTGAAACCAGCCGGTGCCCCCTGCGTGTCTTGGGCTTGCCCCGAACCAATGAAACCCGATCCTGGTGTTTTCTCAGCCCCACAGCGAGGGTGATGTGTACTGGAGAACTGAGCTGCGCCCGAGTCAGCACCAAGGGCAGGGGCTGTGTCTTTGCTCGGTGCAAACCCATCCCACCGCCACCCTGGGTGGGTGCCTGCCTGGAGGGGACACCAGAAAGGCTGGATGCCCTGTCACTGAGTCCCCTCAGTCCCCAATCCCTGCAGCTCTGCCCCAGCCCGGGCCCCTCACTCAGAACCCTTTACCTTGGAGACAGCTGGGGGGGTTAGGACGCGTCCTGGTTCCTTCCTCTCCTTGAAGGGTACCTGTTCCTGGGCCTGCCTTTTGCTGCCTGGGGTATCGGGGACCAGGAGCAAGGGTGCTGGCAGGTCTGTCTGGGTGGACAGGCACAGAGACTCTGCGAGTGACAGAGGCGGACCAGAAGAGAGGAGACGCAGGCAGGGAGACCCTGAGCCGGAGGGGGGTGTAGGGGGAGGTGAGGGAGGGTATGGAGCAGCTTTCAGCCTTAGGGAGGATGTGTGGGGGAGGGGAGGAGCAGACCGGTGGGGGAGATGAGAGCAAAGTTGGGGAGCAAAGGGTTTTCAGAGGTTTTGCTGCATTCTGAATGCATTTCCTCCTGACATGTTTTCTCAAGAGGCACCAGTAAATGTGACATGGCTGTGCATTCTTTCCGGATGCCAGACTGGATTCACGGCGTGCGAGTCCTTGCCGAGGCCATCTGCATTCATCCCCAGAGGCCACCCTCCTCTCCTCCCACAGCCCCATCCCTCGCTGCCCCTGCAGGTCAGCGGACAGGGGAGAGGAAGTGGTTTCTGCAGGTCGCCTTTCCGAGTCTTTTAAAGAAAAGGGGACCAGACGCCCATGCATGCTGGCATGCGCAGTCCTGCTCCTCGGGGGGCGGGGCCTGAGGTCCCTGCCTCTTGCACCTCCTGCTCCGAGTCCCTTTTCCTGCGGAGGCTCACCCTGTAAGCCCCCTGGGTTCCACTCCACTGGGGCTCTTCCCTCCATCCCCCAGAACATGCTGGGCAGGCTGGGATCGTTGAGATAAACTTGACTAAAGTTAGTCTTTCAGTCATCAGAAGGCAAGTGAACAAGAAGACATGATACCTTGGTAAGGACCTCTCTCAGGGTGGGTCTCACCTTCTTCTAGAGCAGCGGTTCTCAACCTGTGGGTCGCGACCCCTTTTGGGGGTCGAACGACCCTTTCACAGGGGTCGCCTAAGACTATTGGAAAACACCTATTTCCCATGGTCTTAGGAACCAACACACCGCTCCTCGGTGTAGCTAAGTGTAGCCATGTAGTTTACTGTTGTCATGTGAAGACTGTTACCCATGCTACACCACAATTCAAGACAAAATTTCATTTGTTTGTAATTAGAAATATTTCACAATATATAATTACATATTGTTTTTGTGATTAATCCCTATGCTTTAATTATGTTCAATTTGTAACAATGAAAATACATCCTGCCTATCAGATATTTACATTGAAGTTCATGACAGTAGCAAAATTACAGTGATGAAGTAGCAACGGAAATAATGTTATGGTTGGGGGTCACCACCACATGAGGAGCTGTCTTAAAGGGCCGTGGCATTAGGAAGGTTGAGAACCACTGCTCTAGGGTCTGATCATCTTCCTCTTCTATCCCAGGCCTCCCTCCCCCCTCCCCCCTGAGAGCCCACAGTGGGAGGCTGAGGCGCTCTCTCCATCTGCCCCGGGCAGGTCTGCCGCCTTCGGCTGGCCCTCCGCTCCTGGCCCTCTTCTGTGTGACTGACAGTGGACTGAAGCCCCCAGCCCCCGTCTGGCCCCGCTCTACGGGCCCAGTGGGAAACCAGATCAGACCAGCTCATCTTGAGGCCCTCGCCTGAGTTGAGGTGCAGAGCAGGCAGTGGATGAAGATGGAGAGAGAGGAGAAGCGGAAGCTGAGAGGGATGACAGACAGGAGTGGGAGCAGAGGGGAGCCACTGGCTGAGTGAGGCGTGTGCCCTGGAGCTAGACCGCCTGGAACCCTGCCAGGCCATCTACCCCTGCATCCTTGGAGAAAACATGGACCCCCGTCATGCCTTGTGGCCCCTCTCTTTAAAGCCTCTGATAGTCCCTAGCTTGTGAGGTTCTTGGGAGAATTAAAGGAAGCATGAAAGAGCTATTAGAAGGCCCGGTATGTAGCAAGTCCTTCAATGCTACTCATGACTAGTACCAGTTGTTGGGTGCTGCTGGTGTGCTCAGCCCTGTGCTAAGCTCTGCTCACCTCTGGCCCTCTCTTGGGTACAGTGGTACCTCAAGATATGAGTTTAATTCGTTCTGTAACCTTGAGGCGTGGGAAACTATGAGACGCTCGAGTTGCGGTAAACTGGTGGGTCGAGTGCAGCCGGCCGATCCACAAGTTTACTCCTATCTCAAATGTTGCTCGTATTTCAAAGCAAAAATCGCTCACTTGACAGCTCGTATCTCAAAAATCTCGTATGTTAGGGCACTCGTATCTCAAGGTACCACTGTATTATTAATCTCCGATCATTGACCTCTGAAGACCATTAAGTGGGGTGTTTAGACTCAAACGTGGCTCTCTGATTCCAAAACCGCCCCTCTTAATGATCTCAAGTGGGGGCAGGATTCATCAGTGCAGACGAATTGTAAAATGCTCCGACCCGAGGGCCTAACGTCATAAAAGGATCGTTTCTTGCTCGTGGTACAGCCTAACGGGCTGTTTGGGGGCCAGCCTTCCCCATGGTGTTTCCAGATCCCAAGCTCCTTCCCTCCAGAGCTCTGCCAGCCTCCACGGCCTACCAATCCTTCCCTGGCATCCTCTGCGCGGAGATGGGGGCTGAGGGAAGGCTGCGTGGAGGACGGCACGAGAGGCTCCTGGGGCCGTGTCTGGAAGGGGCAGGCTTTCCTTCGGCCCACGTTCCTCTGGCCAGAACTCAACCATACGGCCCCAGGTAACGGGGGGAATGGAGGAGGATGCAGGAAGAAGAGAAACGGGGCACCAGCATTTTCTGTTATTGGCGGACGCGTAGACATCCTGTGTCTACCTCCCCCCAGGTGGGAAGAGAAAGAGGAAGCACAGAGCAGTCCCCGGTCGCTGCTGAGGTTTCTCCCATCAGCAGGACTCGGTGTGGCTCCGAGTCCTGAGCTGGCACAAGGCTTGTCTCCCTTTTCTCAGAATGATGCTCCCACCCTCAACTTGTCCACGCCCCCGCTTGGGGACTATTATTAATCTCTGATCATTGACCTCTGAAGACCATTAAGTGGGGTGTTCAGACTCAAACGTGGCTCTCTGATTCCAAAACCGCCCCTCTTAATGATCTCAAGCCGGGGCAGGATTCATCAGTGCAGACGAATCGTTGAAAATGCTCCGACCCGAGGGCCTAACGTCATAAAAGGGTCTTGCACGCTGCAGAGAAGTGACCTGAAATTACCCACCTGCCTCCCCCATCTGAAGAACCCCGTCCATCCGGGTTCTTGCTCACAAACTTGTCCTGAAGGGTGTTAGAGAGGCCATTCTCTCCAGCCTGAACTCAGACTTGACGCCATGGAAGCTGATAACCCTCTCCCCACACCCCCTCCTGAGAGCTCTCCTTCCCATCTCGCAGGAACCCTCAGGGGAAGATTCCCTTCCGGACCTGGCCCGCTCATTCTTTACCACGCCCACCTGTCTACCCGCAGACACATCCCCAGCCCTCCGGTTCCCCCCACCCCCAGCTCAGAGGCGCTCCCAGGTGCTGCCCGCAGGCTCGCACTCCGCTGTGCAAGTGACACCCACCCACCCAATTCCCCATCCATCTCCCATCGATCCCTCCATCCGCCCACTTCCCCATCCCACACCCCGGATAGCTCTGTGGGCTCCTGTTTCCATGGTTACCCCAGGGCCTGAGCCTGCTCCGGGTTTGCAGAGAGAGTCTCCACTCTAGGCTCTTCCCACAACAGCCTGACGGCCAGGCTCGATGACTGGATTGCTTGTGGGGTCTCCCAGCCTTCTCCCAGCGACCCCATCTTAAAGGTCTTGTGCTTTGGTCCATTCAGGTGATCAGCTTCCTGGATTGGACATTTTTTAAAAAGCGCTTCGGTCCCGGAAAGGAGAGATGCTCCTGGAAGTAGAATGAATGTCTGGAAATCTGCCCCCGGGGACCAGGTGGGAGTTCCCAGAGGTAGGTGGTGCCCTTTCTAATAATAGCGACACAGCCACGTAGCAGGCACTGTTCTGAGGATTTCATGACTGTGGACGGGGTTAATCATCGCAGTAACTCTGCGGGTTATTACCACTGTCTGAGAAGAAATAGGCACAGAACAGTTGAGTAACATGTTCAAGGTTACAGAGCTAACTGAGGACAGAGCTGGAGCCGAAGTCAGGCAGGTAGACCCTGAGGTTGGTTCTCAGGTGCTGCATTCCTGGCCTGGCTACAGCCCTTCCTCCCCACCTAGGGATCCCCCAATCATTTTTTTTTAAGACAGGAGGTAGGTTTCTATCTTTTTAAATACAATCTCTCCAGCATTCAGCTCCTCTTTGGAGGCGACAAGGGCCCACAGGGGAGAACCCCTTTTCTACGCTCGGCCGCAGCTTCCAGTTGCTCAGAAGCCAGGCTGGCCACCATTGCTCTCCGGAGGCCCCTGAGCCGGTCTGGCTGCGGGCTCTGGAGGTTTCCTTGGGTCTCAGCCAAGCTGCAGCTCGTCCTCAGAGGCCTGCGAGGGGCGGGGAGGAGGAAGGAGCCATCTCATCGGAGAAACCCAGCGGAGGGGAGACACAAGATGTTCCCCACAAGTGACAGAAAACCGATTCACACTCTTCCCTGCAGCCAAGAAATTAAGCTAATTTTTCATTTTCTCTGCTTACGTGCAACTCAACTAAACATAGGCATCTAGGAATGCAAACAATGACTAGATCTTCTTAAGTTGGGGCCGTTCTAATGAAATCCTGCTAAAACGATGAAGGTTCTGGATATTTTTTATCCCAGCAGAAAGCTGTGTGATTTGGGAATAGGAGAGGTAGGGGACACAGCGCCTCCTCTCCTGGCCACCTCTCATCTTGGACTGGCCCCCCTGGCCTGCCCCGTTAAGCGTGTCTCCTGAGAAAAAGTACAATCCTGCTGGGATTCTCGTTTCCTTTGCTCTTGTTTTTAAAACTCATGAAACCAGTTTCCTTACATTGCACTCATACTAACTAACCAGGGATGGAAAATCCAAATGACTTAGCAAAAAAAAAAAAAAGTTTCAATTGCAGAATTATTTTTGAGAAAAAATTGGACTTATCAGAAGATCCTGGTGTAATTATTAAGGAGTCATAATCAAGAGTTTTAAAGGAAGAGTCTTTTAGTATCTACTGCTCACCCTTGTCGGTTCTCTCTCTCTGGGCACATGGAAGGGTGACATTTTACAACTCTTTCTGAGTTTGGGGAAACCATGTGACTTGGACCGGCCTGTGAGTTGTGTCTGGAGGTCATGTGTCACATGTGGGTGAAGGATTTAACTGCTAGTGTAAGAGGCTGCAGTGTTTTTTGCCCCATTGTGGAAACACACAGTGAGATGATGGTGCCACAGGATGAGAGCAGCCTGGATCCCTGAGCTACCCCATGGAGCACAGCTGCCTGGAGTCTTCTGGGTGGAAGCAGACTTTGTGTGTTTGAGAGATACATTTTGGTTGGGTTTTATTAGGTATGAGGATGCCAGAAGCCAGTTCCAGCATGTCATAATTGTAAGAGTTTCACCAAAAGGTTGATGGAACTTGGGGACTCAACAAGGGCTGAGTCACATACGTTGTTACCTGTGGGAGTGGCTAAAGGCATTTCCCCCAAACCTGAATAGGATGATTGTTTACTGTCAGACAGCTCAGAGCATCTTAATCTACATGTTATTGCCTCCTGTTGGTGAAACACCTGAACAGCTGAAGGCTATTCCTGATTCTGACAATGCTTCTGTACCCTATCCTTTGAAGTATATTATCAACACAGGAAAAACAAACCATCCAATTAAAAATGGGCAAAGAACCGGAATAGACACTTCTCATAAAGGACATTCAGAGGGCCAAAGACATGTGAAAAAATCCTCAAGGTCACTAATCATCAGAGAGATACAATTTAAAACTGCAATGAGGTATCACACCTGTCAGAATGGCTACTGCCAATAAATCAAAAAACAAGTGCTGGCGAGGATGTGGAGAGAAGGGAACCCTTGTAGAGGAATGCAGACCGGTGCAGCCACTGTGGGAAACAGTATGGAGTTTCCTCAAAAACATTAGAAATGGAACTGCCTGTTGACCCAGGGATCCAACCTCTGGGTATATATCCTAAGAACCCTGAAACATCCATTAGAAGGAATATATGCACCCCTATATGTTCACAGCAGCATGGTTCCAAGATCTGGAAACAGACCATCACTAGATAAGTGGATTAAAAAAGCTGTGGTACATTTACACGACGGAATACTACTCATCTGTAACAAAGAAGCAAATTTTACCCTTTGGGACAACATGGATGGACCTGGAGATTATTATGCTAAGTGAAATAAGCCGGTGGAGAAAGACAAATATCATATGATATCACTCCTCTGTGGAATCTAATTAGCAAATTAAACCGCCAAATCCGAACCAGAGGCGTGGATACATGGCACAGACTGATGAATTTCAGAGGGGCGGGGAGTGGGAGAGAGTGGATAAAGGAAGGTGAAGGGGTTAGCCCCAGAGCATCTGTGCATATCCTGTGGACGCAGACAATGGTGTAGTGAGGGCCAAAGGGAAGGGAGTAGGAGCCGGGTAGAAGTGGGCACAGTGGGGGAGCGGGGGGAGAAAGAATGGGGGACATGGGCAATAAAAAAAAATTATGATTTTAGAAGGACAGGTTGTACCACCAGGAAATTAAACGGATGCAGGGCCTTGTGAATTGGTTAATTGGAGGATGTTGACAAGAACTCTCTCTTGGGATCACAAATTGGACAGCATTCAATCCAATCCTCATAGGCACTGGTGGGAACCTCTTTCATGTCCCGCGTAGCTCAGGGCTCCCAGTTCAGGGTTCGGGTTCTGAAGGGGCTGCACGCAAATGAAAAGAGAGACTAGAAAAGTATTAATTTGGCGATATTGGGGAGCCACGTGGGAGGCCTTCCTCTAGTGCAGCGGTTCTCAACCTTCCTAAGGCCGCGACCCTTGCTTACAGTTCCTCATGTGGTGGTGACCCCCAACCATGAAATGTTGCTACTGTTATGCATCGTGATATAAATATCTGCATTTTCTGATCATCTTAGGCGACCCTTGTGAAAGGGTCGTTCAACCCCCAAAGGGGTCGAGACCCACAGGTTGAGAACTGCTGGCCTTTCTATCCCTTTTATTAAGACTATGGGACACACCCATGACCTTTAGGCAGGAAATTCCAAGAACAGAAATTTACATGAGACAAACAGGTAGAGGCTGCTTCAGCTCACAATGTTTCAACTAAACCTTGAGCGATGAGCTCTGACCTTTCAGAGCAATGAAGGTGGACCAGCCTTCTGGTCTCCTGTCCACATCTTTCTATCAGTGAGACAATGTTTGGTTTCTGGCAGGCACTTGATTCTGTTTTAGAACGTAAGAGATCTTTCTGCAAGGAGTGCGAAGGCCAACGGCAAGCACACTTGGACAAGTTCAAAGTTGTTGCCTTGCCCTAGCTGGAGCACCACGGCTACCTCGGGACTGGTGGTTAAGTTGTCATTGAATTCCTTACATGAGTTGCTTACTAAGAGAAAGTCCCAGGGAGTTCCAGGCCAGGAACCAGAAGAACGGACGTTGAGCTATGTGTGCACGTCTGGTAGGTCTCAGGGATGGCAAGCCCTCTTCAAGGCAGAAGAGGCATTGTTTTTTTTTATATATTTTATTGATTTTTCACAGAGAGGAAGAGAGAGAGATAGAAAGTCAGAAACATCAATGAGAGAGAGACATCGATCAGCCGCCTCCTACACACCTCACACTGGAAATGTGCCCGCAAGCAAGGTACATGCCCCTGACCGGAATCGAACCCGGGACCTTTCAGTCTGCAGGCCAACGCTCTATCCACTGAGCCAAACCGGTCTCGGCTGAAGAGGCATTTGTTGAAGAACCAGTGAACAGCAGAGCTTATGTGCAGCTCTCACGCCACCAGGCGTCTGTCTGCTTTGGTGGCTGCACACCTCGTTGCCCTCCTGGGAGGAGAGGGCAGGGTGGCGGGAGGCTCGGATGTAAATGTGGAGTTCATCCTTAGGTCCCCATCCCCAGCACCAATGTCTCCCTGAGCTGCGGCGGCAGGCGGAGCTGTGAGAGCCAGGCCACCCCGGGGAGCCATGAAAGCTGGCTTGGATAATGAGAAGCACTCAGATCAGTCCTGTGGGGAAAGAACAGCCGCGTGTAACCAAGGCTGCTGAGCCATCTGAGACCCGGTCTTCAACGTGGGAGGCCTTCTGATTCCTCCGCTGGAACAGATCATCAAGCCCGAGGAGGAGAAGGAGGTAAGCTGGCAGCTCCTGGGAGCCAGCTGGCGTAATGGACTTGAACGAGGCAGCCGGGGTGGTGTAGGGGCCAGTGTGGCTCCATCAGAGAAGTAAGATGGATGGGAGAGCAGCTTTCTTTTTTTTAAAACAAAATATGTATATTTTATTGATTTTTTTACAGAGAGGAAGAGAGAGGGATAGAGAGTTTAAAAAAAAAAATCACCAATCAGCTGCCTCCTGCACACTCCCTACTGGGGATGTGCCCACAACCATGGTACATGGCCTTGACTGGAATCAAATCTGGGACCTTTCAGTCCACAGGCCGACCCTCTATCCACTGAGCCAAACCGGTTTTGGTAAGAGCAGCTTCCTTAATCCCGTTCAGGAGACACCCCAGATTTAGCCCAGAATTTAGGTTGCAGATAGTACCAGTAAGTTTGCTCCCAGAGATGTAAGGCTGGTGACATGAAAGGCATGTCTCAGACCCTGGCCTGAGTGAGACACTGTCACCCTCAGGCTGCCCTGAATGTAGGAGTACGTGACATACGTGCCTTATTTGTGAAGAAACAGCATTTGAGCTTGCAACTGCGAGGAACTGTGATCGATGGAGATCGCCAGGGGGCAGAGCTCTGGTGCAGAGGCTGGTGGGTGGGCTCAGTTGTTACTGGTGCAATAAATGGGGTGGGGCAGCCTGGCAAGGAGGCATGCCCACCACCTTACATCCCACCCCCTGTCCCCAGAATGGGTAGGAAAAGGAGAAGAAAGGCGAATCTGGGTTGAACGAGAGCTTGTGTTGAGTGTGGGAGGGGACTCATTGGCCACAGTCAATACTATATTCTGACTGTGACTGTGTACTTCTCAAAGGGAGTTATGCAATGTATTTGTTGGTTCTGGAAAAGCTGTAACAACCTGAAGGATGTTGTTTCACTGCCTTTAAAAGTTGGGGGACCTGGTTGGTGGCTTCTCATGGCAAGAGCAGTTAGAACAATGCAAAAATCCTTGTGCCACCTCTCCCAGAAAACCCTTCCCCAAATCTCCGCTCTTCCTCAGGGTTTAAGCGTTGAATGCTTGCTTCTTTTGACGGTGGTAGAACTGAAAGGGCCAGGAGGACATCAGATGTATGTAGAAGGAGCATAACCATGGGTGTGGCTGTTGGAAAATCAGTGTATTAATGAAATGATATTGTGAAGACTGTGCTACTGGAAATTACGTTCCCAGCCGAAGGACCTCGAGATGACCAAAGCTGGGATTAATCTGAGTATAAATTATGAACTGAAAAGACACCCTTAGAATTCGGTCTCCACCTTTCTTCCTCCTCCTAGGAACTGTACCATGTGGGAATGGTTTTGTTAGAGTCGATGTGAGAATGTGTGCATATGTGGAGGAGGTAAAGTAAGATGTAAGAGGGTACAAGAGAGTCCGGTGGGGTCAGATAGAGACACCCTTAATAAGTTAATTAAGTTATAGATTGTCAGGGGAGGGAGGGGGGAGAAGAGAGAGAGAGAAAGAGTGAGAGAGAGAGAGAGAGATGGTGTGGATGTTCTCATCAACCATATCTCCCAATGAGTGACAATGATTGTTCATTTATTTATTTTCCCATATAGCCACCGTTCATACATGCATACCTAATTCTCCCCCTAAAAGCATTTGAGACAGCCAGAACATGTTCTATTCCAGTTCTCTTTCCTTCATTTATTCATTTATTCAACAAGTATCCATTAAGGCTGGTGTGCTTATGAAAATGTAGCGCTGAGGGCTCTCAGGCCACACTGTCGAGACGGGTCACATGTTAGGGGTGCCCGGGGGTCCCCAATCCAGAAGGTAATTCTCATCTCTCTGTTCCCTTACTTCCAGGACGTGGACGCGAGAGCACGGCGCTCACATGTCTCCCAATGTGTTTTCCCGAGGGAGGGAGGCCGATCCCCCGGCACAGCTGCCTCTTGGCTTGGGACGCTCCCAGCCTTGACTCGCACAGAGTCTGAGTCAGAGGTCGCCTTCTAAGATCTTCCAAGCCCATCGGAGCTGGCTGCTTTTGAAGGCAATAACCACCAAGATATTCCATTATCTCGAGGTCAATGGTTTTTAATTTTTTCCCTCTCCTAACAGCCTAAATTAGAAATGATGTGGAAAAATTTAGGAAACGCAAGGGCAGGCGAAATGAGACTGACGCAACGGCCTGAGATCCTCAACCAAGTCTGATTGTTGGCCTGCGACCGGGGTCGGTTCTCTCTCTCCCTGGACATGTGGCCCTCTTCGGGGAGAAGCACTGAGGGTGGGTGAGAAGCGCGGGCTTTTCCTCCATTACCCAGTCTGGCCTCAGAGGCATTTGGCAGAGAAGGTGTAGATTGTCCTGAGCTTGAAAACAGCTGTGAGTGAGTCAGAAGGGACTGAAGGCCAGGACCAGGCCTCGGAACCATTGCTGACCATATTTTTTCAAGACTTAAAACTGAAACACATGGTGTGACACAGGGATTACAAGAGGACAGAAGAATCTGGAATTAGGAAACTGCCATGGCTGCATGTGGTAGCCGAGTCCGGAATGGAATGTGGAGGGCTGCTATCAATGGAACAGGTTGCCCATCGGCCCAGCCTCAGGCACCTATGACCCAGAGCGACAAGCACCGGCCTTGCTTGGCTGGAGGGCCCGGGAGGAGTCGGTAGCAGAGTTGCCTTGGGAAGGAGATGACTGAGGGTGGAGGGAGTGGCAGCAAAAGGTCAGTTCCTCGTGAGTCGCCCATCCGGGCAGAAGGCTCAGAAGACCACAAGCCAACCGGGAAGTTGAGGACATGCTGGTCCCAGCAGAGCTGCTTTGAGGTTCAAGTTCAACACAGGAGAGACGCCATTCTCCTCACTCTGTAGGGATCCTAGCATGGCTTCTTTTTTTATAATATATTTTATTGATTTTTTTTTTTTACAGAAAGGAAGGAAGGATAAAGAGTTAGAAAGATTGATGAGAGAGAAACATTGATCAGCTGCCTCCTGCACGCCCCCTACTGGGGATGTGCCCACAACCAAGGTACCTGCCCTTGACTGGAATTGAATCTGGGAACCTTTAGTCCGCAGGATGATACTCTATCCACTGAGCCAAACTGGTTTTGGCCCGAGCATGGCTTCTTGCCTCTCCTGGGCCAGTAACTTTATTTATTTATTTTTAATTTTTTAAAAAATATATATTTTATTGATTTTTACAGAGAGAAAGGGAGAGGGATAGACAGTTAGAAACATCAATGAGAGAGAGAGACATCGATCAGCCGCCTCCTGCACGCCCCCTACTGGGGATATGCCTGCAACCAAGATACATGCCCTTGACTGGAATTGAACCTGAGACCTTTGAGTCCGCAGGCCGACGCTCTATCCACTGAGCCAAACCGGTTTCGGCATGGGCCGGTAACTTTAGATACCTCCAGAGATGGCTCCTCTTCTCACCCAAAAGAATCACTGTTCTCCTGCAGGCACCATCAGCGAGGGAGCCCCCAAAGCTTCAGCTGAGCGGATGGATGGGAGCCCAGGGCCGAGTAGACAATTTAGGGATGGGAGGTCCGGAGTGAGAGGATTGGGGCAGGCAGAGGAACTCTCGGTCATTGGTGCCTCTGAGGCTTAAAGGAGGCAAGCTGCATTCCAGGAACAAGAGGAAGGCACCGAGCGAGAGGGGACATTTACTTCCAAACGCAAACGTGGGCCATAGGGTAGGAGACACAGTTGGGTAACAGGATAGACAATCTGAATGTGGGATTTACCCAGAAAACTTGCCAACGCAGGATCAGATGAACTTGAGTGAAGGCTTCTTTTGATCAAATCTCTAAACTCTGGGTCTGTGTGTGTGCATTGTGTGTGCGTGTGTGTGTGTGTGTTTATGTATGTGTGTTTGCGCGCTCTTATTAATCCAGCCTATCATCTCAGCAGAATGAGAGCCCAGGTCAACATTATAAAAGTGGCAGGGACGTGGCCAGCAGCTTGTGGCTCTGGATATTTTGTTGTGATCCCACATTTTGAGGAGGTTTTGACAGGGAGACCTCTTTAGAACACAAATGATCGCTTAACGCCTCTTAAAGGCTTTAAGGCATATTTGAATCACTGAATCCTTCCTAAGCCCAGCAGAGTTATTCCGGAGTAAATTGTTTGCCTTCGAGTCCACAGGATTGGGACAGACGTCCTGAATTAATGAGGCCTTCTCTCGCTGCTCCTCACGGCTGGGCAATGCGCATTTCCACCAGCTTCGTGAAAGGCAGATGGAGTGTAATTTCCCCCAAATTGATTTGTTCTACATCATTGAATTTCGGCTATTTGCATTTTTATGTCAGAATCAGATTTAGCTTATTATTGTTGTTGTGGAAAATATTGATAACTCTTTAATCGTCATGGCACTTGACAGTATATTTTTTCTTCCCTCTTCCCCCCCTCACCCAAGTATATGCTTTTTATTTTAGAGAGAGGAAGGGAGAGAGAGAGAGAGAGAGAGAGAGAGAGAGAAACATGGATGTGAGAGAGAAACATCGATTAGTTGCCTTCCATACCCACCCCTTTTGGTGAACGGGATGACACTCCAACCAACTGAGCCACACTGGCCAGGGCAACAATTTTCAAAAATATATATGTTTTATTGATTTTTTTTACAGAGAGGAAGGTAGAGGGATAGAGAGTCAGAAACATCGATCAGCTACCTCTTCCACACCTCCTACTGGGGATGTGCCCGCAACCAAGCTACATGCCCTTGACCGGAATCAAACCTGGGACCTTTCAGTCCGCAGGCCAACGCTCTATCCACTGAGCCAAACCGGTTAGGGCAATTTTTTAAAAAATTAAATGATATTTAATTCCATCCTCACTCTAATATGGAACACTGAACAGAGTAGGAATTACCAATTGTGCCTCCAACTACCAACGGCCTGTTCTTCTCGGATGCTGGGAAGAGGAAAGGGGAGTGACTTGCCCACAGCCAGGGGGTGGAAGCGGTGGAAGCAGGAGCAGAGGCCACGGTGAGCGGCTCTGTCAGCGCTGAGTCTCACCAAGCCCTGTCTTCAAGTCTGCCCGGGGATTGGTCAGCCTGTGAGTGCGGTGTGTGCGCGGGTGCCAGCCCAGTGCCCAGCACAGTGCCTGTTTGATCATTCCCTTCTCCCCCATCTCCACGCACTTGCAGGCGCCATTCAGAGTCCCGCAGGCCACCATGGCTGGGATGTGAGGGCATAAAGCCTGCGGCTAAGGGGCCAGCAGTCATACCACACCCACACGTGTGCCTGCGTGCACAGACACACACACACACACACACCACACACATACACACACACACACCACACACAGAATTAAGCCTGGGACACCCATTCTTTTTTTTTTTTTTTTTTTACAGAAGGGGCGTCCCAGGCTTAATTGTGGACTTAAGTTTGGCAAGACAGACATGTTTATGTGGCAGGTAACTGTTTACCATCAGCCGGCTCCTCAGGAAAGAATCAAAGGCCCCCTCCGGCCTGGCAGTAACAGAAGACACAACATTTTAACAAATAGCCTGGAGGCGCCATCGGGGACCCCAGGTGACGGCTCAGGGACACCAGGCTGGCTTCTGTGATGGCCTCCGTCTTTTCCAGTCTCCAGGCTGCTGTACCTCCAGGAGGAAGAAGAAGGCCAGAGGACGGGACATGGCTAGCAAACGTCTCCTTTCTCTCCTTGGTCTCCACCGTGACTGCTGAATGAAGGTCCCCTCCTGGCCTCAGAGGCCGGCCCCGCCCCCTCCCCAGGGACAGCCCTGAACCAATCAAGGACGGACAACTCAGATTGATCGATACCCCTGGCCCCGGGGGTGGGGGAGGCAGGAGGATGATTTCAGGTCACTTCTGCGCGGCCTCCAGAGTCTCGGCAGGGTGAGGCGTCCGTTTTGCCCGCTTGCTTGAAAATGAACGCCTCTCTGTGGGCGTCCGGTCCTCCCTGGCCCCTGGCCTACTGTTTGAACTTGACTTCCGTCGTCCCCTGACTGCAGTGTCTGACAGCTCTGGCAGCAAAGGGGTCTCCGGTGAGGCAGGGCGGGGAGGGGGGAGTGGAGCTGGGAGCGGACTCAGCTGCCCTCGGCCTCCCTCAAGCATCGGCAGCTGCGGGAACAGCTGGACCACAGACGGAGAACCCAGTTTCGACTTCTCCTCCACAATTAGCTCAGGAAGCTGTCAGAGGGCAGGTGGGCCCTCCCTGGAGGCCGGCCCTCCCCTCGTCAGGGGCTTTGGTCCTCGGTGTGGGGTCTCCTACCTCGGCCCCCTCCCCGGGGGCAGCCCTGAACCAATCAAGGATGGACAACTCAATTGATCGATACCCCTGGCCCCCGGGGTGGGGGAGGCAGGTGGGTAATTTCGGGGCACTTCTCTGCAGCGTGCAAGGCTTCAGAGGCACCAGTGGGCAAGGGGCCAGGAAGGACCGGAAGCTCACAGAGATGCATCCCTTTTCAAGCAAGAGACGCCAGACTCCTGCCATGGCTGCTCGTGGCTCCAAAGTCATGTGTCCCTAGAGAAGAGCGAGCCGGGCAGGAGAGGTATCGCCGCTCTGACGCAGCTTTGGAAGTCATGGTCACCTCAAAGTCACGGTCCACAGGGAGCACCAGTCTTTTCCTCCAGGAATGAGCAGACTTCTCCAGAAGCCGCCTGCGCCCCAGGGGCCTAGCATTGCTCAAGCTTGAGAGGGAAGGTCCTGGTTACTGATTGCTGCACAGCCACCCATTCCAAACAGCGGCATCCAGCAACAACCATCTCTTATTCTTCCTCGCAGTCCCAAGAGCTGACTGGTTCTCTCATGGGTCCGTCCTAGGGGTGCAGGCAGAGGGCACTGGGGTGGGAGTCCCTGTGAAGGCTGCCGCAGCCCGGTCTCTGGGGCCCAGGCTGGAGGGGCTCGGGTGTGTCCCGTGCAGCTGGGGCTCCTCGAGAATTCCTCTCATCTCTCTGTGGTCTCTCCACCTGGTGCCTCTGCCCGGTGTCTGCAGAGATGCCAGACTTCTGCCATGGCTGCTTGTGGCTCCAAAGTCATGTGTCCTGAGAGATGAGCGAGCCAAGTAGGAGAGGAATCGCGTCTCTGGCCCAGCTGTGGAAGTCACAGTCCCCTTACTGCGTCCTATTGGTCAAAGCAGTCAAAGGACCCAGGCGGCAGATACAAGGAAAGTAAACAGAGTCTCTCTCTCTCTCTCTCTCTTTCTCTCTCTCTCTCTCTCTCTCTCTCTCTCTCTCCTCCCCCCCCTCTCTTTCTCTCTCAAATCCTCACCTGAGAACATACTTCTAATTGATGAGAGAGAGAGAGAAACATTGATGAGTTGTGAAACAGAAACAGAAACCTGTTGCCCTATGCATGTGTCCTGATTTGGGGGTTCAAACCCACAACCTGGTCATATGCCCTGACTGGGAATCAAACCCACGACCCTTCTGTGCACAGACGATGCTCAACCCCCTGAGCCACTCGGGCCAGGGCGCAGCCTCCATCACAAATTTGTGGCGGAGCGTGTGGGACTGGAAAAGGTCATCGCAGCCATTTTGGAACATGCAGTCTGCCACAAGACGGCTCCCAGATGCTGAGGGCATGGCGGTCTCAGCTGACATCTAGTTACAACGAGGACAAAACAATGTGTTCTCTCTCTCTCTCTCTCTCTCTCTCTCTCTCTCTCTCGGCAAAATATCAGCAGAAGGGGAATTCAAATTAAAGCTAAGATTGTTTGGAAGAACACAGATGATGAAGAGGGACTATCAGAGGAGCAGATTTACGGGAATTGGCTGTGAAAATCATAATGAACACGAACAAGCCAGAAAGAAAAATATTGCTCTCTTGTTCAAAACGCTTTCTGGACGGAGCTCGCGGCGCTGGGAGTTGCACGGGAAAGGCCTGGAGGAGGGCCCGGGGTCAGAAGGGTCAGGCTTGGCTGTTGGCAGGGAGCGTGTGGATGAGCATGAGAGAGAGAGAGTGGAGATGCAATGTGCAGGCCAGAGCCCCGGGAGGAGGGTGCAGGGGGGACGGGGAGGGAGGAGAGGAGGGAGAGCTCGGCGCGGTGGGCACCTGCTGCTTCTACACCTGGGCTCCCCTGGTGGGAACATCGGGGAGCTTGACCTGGGGGCCCCAGGCAGGGGCTCCAGCAAGTGAGTCAGGTGCTTAGGAGACTCAGCCTCCTTTCATCACCCGAGTCCCTGGACTCCGACCCCAGTGGCCATCTCTTTCCAGTGAGGGCCTTCTCCACAGAGAGATCGCCCCCTCTCCTGCGCTCTGCTTCCCGCTGCCTCTCTGCTCTAAATCTCTACAGGCAGCCCAAACTGGTTTGGCTCCATGGATAGAGCGTCGGCCTGTGGACTGAAGGGTCCCAGGTTCGATTCCGGTCAAGGGCATGTGCATTGGTTGCAGGCACGTCCCCAGTCGGGGGCGTGCAGGAGGTGGCTGATGGATGTCTCTCTCTCATCGATGTTTCTAGCTCTCTATCCCTCTCCCTTCCTCTCTGTGAAAGATCAGTAAAATATATTTAAAAATGAATCTCTGCAGGCAGGCCTGGAATCTCTGACCCAGGCCCGTTCACATTGGAAAGCGGTCCTCTCTCTCCCCCTGGGGATCCATCGTCTGGGTGGCCATCAGCTCTCCTGTGAAGAATCTCAGGTTTGCGTTTGGACGCGGAAGGAGAGACGGCCCGGATCCGTTGGCGGTGGGGGGGGGGGGGGGGGGGGGGGGGGGGGGGGGGGGGGGGGGGGGGGGGGGGGGGTGGTGATAGGAGTCTGGACACCATCGCTTGGCTGTTGGAGTTTGGACAGCAGGCTCCTCTCAGAGCCGTGGGCCTCTCCCTTTTCCTCCTGGAGGGTCCGGGCCAGCATGCGCAGCCTCCTGTACCAGCCCGGCCTGCAGAAAACCACACCCGCACCCTGACCCCCGTTTTCTCCCAGATCTCCGCTGGGACCTTCGGGTTCTGGATTCTCTTTAAACTACACGTCCCCTGGATCTGCTTTTTTTAAAAAAATATATATTTTATTGATTTTTTACAGAGAGGAAGGGAGAGGGATAGAAAAGTCAGAAACATCAATGAGAGAAAGATATCGATCAGCCGCCTCCTGCACGCCCCACAGTGGAGATGTGCCCGCAAGCAAGGTTCATGTCCCCAACCGGAATCGAACCTGGGACCTTTCAGTCCGCAGACCGACGCTCTATCCACTGAGTGACACCGGTCTCGGCTGCTTTTATAAACCAGGAGAACGCAACCCTGGAAAAGGTCTTAGAGATCACCTAAGGCTACCTCCTGCTTCCCCAGGGGAGGAGACTGATGTCGCACCAGGAGAAAGGAGACTTGCCTGCCTGCCCCCTCCCCCCACAACCCCCCCGCCCCCCAGAAACCTCCACCAGAGCCTGCAAAGGGGCCTGCTTGGGGCATAAGGGCATCCTTTCCCCATCGCCACCCTCTCCCCCCCCACACAGCCCCCTTTCCTGCAGCTGCCAGGCCACGGCCAAGATCAGGCC
>PVJN01008521.1:0-18930 GCA_004026805.1 Lasiurus borealis | reverse complement strand
CTCTTGTCTTACGTGAGTCTGCGCGGCCAGTCTAGGCCTCCTCTTCTTCCTCTCGCATGGGCGGGCAGCCAGAGGGGGCGGGAGGCGGTGGCTTGGAGCCCCAGCCTCCGGGGGTGTTCGCCAGAACTATTGATTAGCCTAATGGATCTCACCCCGGGCTGCCCATTTGAATCCCTTGGGGAGCTTTGAAACCAGCCGGTGCCCCCTGCGTGTCCTGGGCTTGCCCGGAAACAATGAAATCCGATCCTGGTGTTTTCTCAGCCCCCACAGCGAGGGTGATGTGTAGTGGAGAACTGAGCTGTGCCCGAGTCAGCACCAAGGGCAGGGGCTGTGTCTTTGCTGGGTGCAAATCCACCCCACCGCCACCCTGGGGAGGGGCCTGCCTGCAGGGGACAGCAGAAAGGCTGGGTGCCCTGTCACTGCCTCCCCTCAGTCCCCAGTCCCTGCAGCTCTGCCCAGCCCGGGCCCCTCACTCGGAACCATTTACCTTGGAGACAGCTGGGGGGGTTAGGACGCGTCCCGGTTCCTTCCTCTCCTTGAAGGGTACCTGATCCTGGGGTACAGGGGTAACGGGGACCAGGAGCAAGGGTGCTGGCAGGTCTGACTGGGTGGACAGGCACAGAGACTCTGTGAGTGACAGAGGCGGACCAGAAGAGAGGAGAGAAGCAGGCAAGGAGACCCTGAGCCGGAGGAGGGTGCAGGGGGAGGTGAGGGAGGGTATGGAGCAGCTTTCAGCCTTAGGGAGGAGGTGTGGGGGAGGGGAGGAGCAGACCGGTGGGGGAGATGAGAGCAAAGTTGGGGAGCAAAGGGTTTTAAGAGGTTTTGCTGCATTCTGAATGCATTTCCTCGTGACGTGTTTTCTCAAGAGGCGCCAGTAAATGTGACATGGCTGTGCATTCTTTCCGGATGCCAGACTGGATTCACGGCGTGCGAGTCCTTGCCGAGGCCATCTGCATTCATCCCCAGAGGCCACCTCCTCTCCTCACACAGCCCCCTCCCTCACTGCCCCTGCAGGTCAGCGGACAGGGGAGAGGAAGTGGTTTCTGCAGGTCGCCTTTCCGAGTCCTTTAATGGAAAGGGGACCAGACGCCCATGCTTGCTGGCATGCGCAGTCCTGCTCCTCGGGGGCGGGGCCTGAGGTCCCTGCCTCTTGCACCTCCTGCTCCGAGTCCCTTTTCCTGCGGAGGCTCACCCTGTAAGGCCCTGGGTTCCACTCCACTGGGGCTCTTCCCTCCATCCCCCAGAACACCCTGGGGCAGGCTGGGATCATTGAGATAAACTTGACTAAAGTTAGTCTTTCAGTCATCAGAAGGCAAGTGAACAAGAAGACATGATTCCTTGGTAAGAACCTCTCTCAGGGTGGGTCTCACCTTCTTCTAGAGCAGCGGTTCTCAACCTGTGGGTCACAACCCCTTTGGGGGTCAAACGACCTTTTCTCAGGGGTCGCCTAAGACTATTGGAAAACATCTATTTCCCATGGTCTTAGGAACCAACACACCGCTCCTCGGTGTAGCAAAGTGTAGCGATGTAGTTTACTGTTGTCCTATGAAGACTGTTGCCCATGCTACACCACGATTCAAGACAAAATTTCATTTATTTGTCATTAGAAATAAATATTTCACAATATACAATTACATATTGTTTTTGCGATTAATCACTGGGCTTTAATTATGTTCAATTTGTAACAACGAAAATACATCCTGCCTATCAGATATTTACATCACAGTTCATAACAGTAGCAAAATTAGTTATGAAGTAGCAACGGAAATAATTTTATGGTTGGGGGTCACCACCACATGAGGAGCTGTCTTAAAGGGTCAAGGCATTAGGAAGGTTGAGAACCACTGTTCTAGGGTCTGATCATCTTCCCCTTCTATCCCAGGCCCTACCGAGAGCCCACAGTGGGAGGCTGAGCCCCAGAGACTCCGAGGTGCTCTCTCCATCTGCCCCAGGCATCCGTGGAGAAAACATGGACTCCCGTCATGCCTTTTGGCCCCTCACTTTAAAGCCTCTGATAGTCCCTAGCTTGTGAGGTTCTTGGGAGAATTAAAGGAAGCATGAAAGAGCTAGAGCAGTGGTTCTCAACCTATGGGTCGCGACCCCTTTGGGGGTCGAACGACCCTTTCACAGGGGTCGCTAAGACCATCGGAAAATGCAGATATTTACATCACGATGCATAACAGTAGCAAAATTTCATGGTTGGGGGTCACCACCACATGAGGAACTGTATGCAAGGGTCGCGGCCTTAAGAAGGTTGAGAACCACTGAGCTACGCAAGGCCCGGTATGTAGCAAGTCCTTCAAATGCTACTCAGGACTAGTACCAGTTGTTGGGTGCTTCTGATGTGCTCAGCCCCGTGCTAAGCTCTGCTCACCTCCAGCCCTCTCTTGGGGACTATTATTAATCTCTGACCATTGACCTCTGATGACCATTAAGTGGGGTGTTTAGACTCAAACATGGCTCTCTGATTCCAAAACCGCCCCTCTTAATGATCTCAAGCCGGGGCAGGATTCATCAGTGCAGACGAATTGTTGTAAAATGCTCTGACCCGAGTGCCTAACGTCATAAAAGGATCGTTTCTCGCTAGTGGGCTGTTTGGGGGCCAGCCTTCCCCATGGTGTTTCTGGAACCCAAGCTCCTTCCCTCCAGAGCTCTGCCAGCCTCCACGGCCTAGCGATCCTTCCCTGGCATCCTCTGCGTGGAGATGGGGGGTGCGGGAAGGCAGCGTGGAGATCGGCACGAGAGGCTCCCAGGGCCGTGTCTGGAAGGGGCAGGCTTTCCTTCGGCCCACGTTCCTCTGGCCAGAACTCAACCATACGGCCCCAGGTAACGGGGGGAAATGGAGGAAGAAGGGGGGAGAAGAGAAACGGGGGCACCAGCATTTTCTGTTATTGGACGAGTAGAAGCTGGTAGACATCCTGCGTCTACCTCCCCCCAGGGAGATAGAGGAAGCACAGAGCAGTCCCCGGTCACTGCTGAGGTTTCTCCCATCAGCAGGACTCGGTGTGGGTGCAGGCCCGGGCATCCTGCGTGGCTCCGAGTCCTGAGCTGGCACAGGCTTGTTTCCCTTTTCTCAGAATGCAGCTTCCACCCTCAACTTGTCCACGCCCCCGCTTGGGGACTATTATTAATCTCTGATCATTGGCCTCTGAAGACCATTAAGTGGGGCGTTTAGACTCAAACACGGCTCTCTGATTCCAAAACTGCCCCTCTTAATGATCTCAAGCCGGGGCAGGATTCATCAGTGCAGGCGAATCGTTGAAAATGCTCCGACCCGAGGGCCTAACGTCATAAAAGGGTCTTGTACGCTGCAGAGAAGTGACCTGAAATTATCCACCTGCCTCCCCCATCTGAAGAACCCTGTCCATCCGGGTTCTTGCTCACAAACTTGTCCTGAAGGGTGTTAGAGAGGTCATTCTCTCCAGCCTGAACTCAGACTTGACGCCACAGACGCTGAAAACCCTCTCCCCACACCCCCTCCTGCGAGCTCTCCTGCTTCCCACCTCGAAGGAACGAACCCTCAGGGGAAGATTCCCTTCCGGACCTGGCCCGCTCGTTCTTTACCACGCCCACCTGTCTACCCGCAGACTCATCCCCAGCCCTCCAGTCCCCCCCCACCCCCAGCTCAGAGGCGCTCCCAGGAGCTGCCCGCAGGCCCACACTCCGCTGTGCAAGTGACACCCACCCACCCAATTCCCCATCCATCTCCCATCGATCCCTCCATCCGCCCACTTCCCCATCCCACACCCCGGATAGCTCTGTGGGCTCCTGTTTCCATGGTTACTCCGGGGCCTGAGCCTGCTCCGGGTTTGCAGAGAGAGTCTCCACTCTAGGCTCTTCCCACAACAGCCTGACGGCCAGGCTCGATGACTGGATTGCTTTGTGGGGTCTCCCAGCCTTCTCCCAGCGACCCCATCTTAAAGGTCTTGTGCTCTGGTCCATTCAGGTGATCAGCTTCCTGGATTGGACATTTTTTAAAAAGCGCTTTGGTCCTGGAACGGAGAGATGCTCCTGGAAGTAGAATGCATGTCTGGAAATCTGCCCCCGGGGACCAGGTGGGAGTTCCCAGAGGTAGGTGGTGCCCTTTCTAATAATAGCGACACAGCCACGTAGCAGGCACTGTTCTGAGGATTTCATGACTGTGGACGGGGTTAATCATCGCAGTAACTCTGCGGGTTATTACCACTGTCTGAGAAGAGATAGGCACAGAACAGGTGAGTAACATGTTCAAGGTTACAGAGCTAACTGAGGACAGAGCTGGAGCCGAAGTCAGGCAGGCAGACCCTGAGGTTGGTTCTCAGGTGCTGCATTCCTGGCCTGGCTACAGCCCTTCCTCTCCACCTAGGGAGCCCCCGATCATTTTTTAAAGACAGGAGGTAGGTTTTAATACAATACAATCTCTGCAGCATTCAGCTCCTCTTGGGGGGTGACAAGTGCCCACAGGGGAGAACCCCGTTTCTACGCTTGGCAGCAGCTTTCAGTTGCTCAGATGCCAGGCTGGCCACCATTGCTCTCCGGAGGCCCCTGAGCCGGTCTGGCTGCGGGCTCTGGAGGTTTCCTTGGGTCTCAGCCAAGCTGCAGCTCGTCCTCAGAGGCCTGCGAGGGGCGGGGAGGAGGAAGGAGCCATCTCATCGGAGAAACCCAGCAGAGGGGAGACACAAGATGTTCCCCACAAGTGACAGAAAACCGATTCACACTCTTCCCTGCAGCCAAGACATTAAGCTAATTTTTCATTTTCTCTGCTTACGTGCAACTCAACTAAACATAGGCATCTAGGAATGCAAACAATGACTAGATCTTCTTAAGTTGGGGCCGTTCTAATGAAATCCTGCTAAAATGATGAAGGTTCTGGATATTTTTTATCGCAGTAGAAAGCTGTGTGATTTGGGAATAGGAGAGGTAGGGAACATGGCGCCTCCGCTCCTGGCCACCTCTCACCTTGAACTGTCCCCCTGGCCTGCCCAGTTAAGCGTGTCTCCTGAGAATCCTGCTGGGATTCTCATTTCCTTTGCTCTTGTTTTTATAACTCATGAAACCAATTTCTTTACATTGCACTCATACTAACTAACCAGAGTTGGGAAATCCAAATGACTTAGCAAAAAAAAAAAAAAAAAAGTTTCAATTGCAGTATTATTTTTGAGAAAAAATTGGACTTACCAGAAGATCCTGGTGTAATTATTAAGGAGCCATAATCAGAAGTTTCAAAGGCAGAGTCTTTTAGT
Source organism: Lasiurus borealis (assembly GCA_004026805.1). Taxonomy (NCBI): domain Eukaryota; kingdom Metazoa; phylum Chordata; class Mammalia; order Chiroptera; family Vespertilionidae; genus Lasiurus; species Lasiurus borealis. The sequence goes on along the minus strand of PVJN01008521.1, from coordinate 13,708 downwards.
ACCTACTGCTCAGTACCTTGTCGGTTCTCTCTCTCTGGGCACATGGAAGGCTGACATTTTACAACTCTTTCTGAGTTTGGGGAAACCATGTGACTTGGACCAGCCTGTGAGTTGTGTATGGAGGTCATGTGTCACATGTGGGTGAAGGATTTAACTGCTAGTGTAAGAGGCTGCAGTGTTTTCTGCCCCATCATGGAAATGCACAGTGAGATGATGGTGCCACAGGATCAGAGCAGCCTGGATCCCTGAGCTACCCCATGGAGCACAGCTGCCTGGAGCATTCTGGATGGAAGCAGACTTTGTGTGTTTGAGAGATACATTTTGGTTGGGTTTTATTAGGTATGAGGATGCCAGAAGCCAGTTCCAGCATGTCGTAATTGCAAGAGTTTCACCAAAAGGCTGATGGAACTTGGGGACTCAACAAGAGCTGAATCACATATGTTGTTACCTGTGGGAGTGGCTAAAGGCATTTCCCCCAAACCTGAATAGGATGATTGTTTACTGTCAGACAGCTCAGGGCACCTTAATCTACATGTTATTGCCTCCTGTTGGTGAAACACCTGAACAGCTGAAGGCTATTCCTGATTCTGACAATGCTTCTGTACCCTATCCTTTGAAGTATATTATCAACACAGGGAAAACAAGCCATCCAATTAAAAATGGGCAAAGAACCGGAATAGACACTTCTCATAAAGGACATTCAGAGGGCCAAAGACATGTGAAAAAATCCTCAAGGTCACTAATCATCAGAAAGATACAATTTAAAACTGCAATGAGGTATCACACCTGTCAGAATGGCTACTGCCAATAAATCAATAAACAAGTGCTGGCGAGGATGTGGAGAGAAGGGAACCCTTGTAAAGGAATGCAGACTGATGCAGCCACTGTGGGAAACAGTATGGAGTTTCCTCAAAAACATTAGAAATGGAACTGCCTTCTGACGCAGGGATCCAACCTCTGGGTATATATCCTAAGAGCCCTGAAACACCCGTTAGAAGGAATATATGCACCCCTATATGTTCACAGCAGCATGGTTTGCAATAGCCCAGATCTGGAAACAGACCATCACTAGATGAGTGGATTAAAAAAGCTGTGGTACATTCACACGATGGACTACTACTCATCTGTAACAAAGAAGCAAATTTTACCTTTGGGACAACATGGATGGACCTGGAGATTATTATGCTAAGTGAAATAAGCCGGTGGAGAAAGACAAATATCATATGATATCACTCCTCTGTGGAATCTAATTAGCAAATTAAACCGCCAAATCCGAACCAGAGGCGTGGATCCATGGCACAGACTGATGAATTTCAGAGGGGCGGGGAGTGGGAGAGACTGGGTAAAGGAAGGTGAAGGGGTTAGCCCCAGAGCATCTGTGCATATCCTGCGGACGCAGACAATGATGTAGTGAGGGCCAAAGGGAAGGGAGCAGGAGCCGGGTAGAAGTGGGCACAGTGGGGGAGCGGGGGGAGAAAGAATGGGGGACATGGGCAATAAAAAAAAATTATGATTTTAGGGAAGGACAGGTTGTACCACCAGGAAATTAAACGGATGCAGGGCCTTGTGAATTGGTTAATTAGAGGATGTTGACAAGAGCTCTCTCTTGGGATCACAAATTGGACAGCATTCAATCCAATCCTCATAGGCACTGGTGGGAACCTCTTTCATGTCCCGCGTGGTTCAGGGTTCGGATTCTGAGGGGGCCGCACGTACATGAAAAGAGAGACTAGAAAAGTATTAATTTGGCGATATTGGGGGGCCAGGCCGGAGCCTTCCTCTAGCGCAGCGATTCTCAACCTTCCTAAGGCCGCAACCCTTGCATACAGTTCCTCATGTGGTGGTGACCCCCAACCATGAAATGTTGCTACTGTGATGCATCGTGATGTAAATATCTGCATTTTCCAATGGTCTCAGGCGACCCCTGTGAAAGGGTCGTTCGACCCCCAAAGGGGTCGAGACCCACAGGTTGAGAACTGCTGGCCTTTCTATCCCTTTTGTTAAGACTATGTGACACACCCATGATCTTTAGGCAGGAAATTCCAAGAACAGAAATTCACATGAAACAAACAGGTAGAGGCTGCTTCAGCTCACAATGTTTCCACTAAACCTTGAGCGATTAGCTCTGACCTTTCAGAGCAATGAAGGTGGACCAGCCTTCTGGTCTCCTGTCCACATCTTTCTATCAGTGAGACAATGTTTGGTTTCCGGCAGGCACTTGATTCTGTTTTAGAACGTAAGAGATCTTTCTGCAAGGAGTGCGAAGGCCAACGGCAAGCACACTTGGACAAGTTCAAAGTTGTTGCCTTGCCCTAGCTGGAGCACCACGGCTACCTCGGGACTGGTGGTTAAGTTGTCATTGAATTCCTTACACGAGCTGCTTACTAGGAGAAAGTCACAGGAAGTTCTAGGTGAGGAATCAGAAGAACGGACGTTGAGCTGTGTGTGCGCTTCTGGTAGGTCTCAGGGATGGCAAGCCCTCTTCAAGGCAGAAGAGGCATTGTTTTTTTTATATATTTTATTGATTTTTCACAGAGAGGAAGAGAGAGAGATAGAAAGTCAGAAACATCGATGAGAGAGAGACATCGATCAGCCGCCTCCTGCATGCCCCACACTGGAGGTGTGCCCGCAAGCAAGGTACATGCCCCTGATCGGAATCGAATCCGGGACCTTTCAGTCTGCAGGCCAACGCTCTCTCCACTGAGCCAAACCGGTCTCGGCTGAAGAGGCATTTGTTGATGAACCAGTGAACAGCAGAGCTTAGGTGCAGCTCTCACGCCACCAGGCGCCTGTCTGCTTTGGTGGCTGCGCACCTCGTTGCCCTCCTGGGAGCAGAGGGCAGGGTGGCAGGAGGCTCGGATGCATATGTGGAGTTCATCGTTAGGTCCCCATCCCCAGCACCAATGTCTCCCTGGGCTGCAGCGGCAGGCGGAGCTGCGCGAGCCAGGCCGCCCCGGGGAGCCGTGAAAGCTGGCTTGGATAATGAGAAGCACTCAGATCACTCCTGTGGGGAAAGAACACCGCGTGTAACCAAGGCTGCTGAGCCATCTGAGACCCGGTCTTCAACGTGGGAGGCCTTCCTGATTCCTCCGCTGGAACAGATCATCAAGCCCGAGGAAGAGGAGGAGGTAAGCTGGCAGCTCCTGGGAGCCAGCTGGCGTAATGGACTTGAACGAGGCAGCCGGGTGGTGTAGGGGCCAGTGTGGCTCCATCGGAGAAGCAAGATGGATGGGAGAGCAGCTTCCTTTTTAAAAAAAAATTATATATATATATATATGATTTTTTTACAGAAAGGAAGGGAGAGGGATAGAGAATTAAAAAAAAAGCACCAATCAGCTGCCTCCTGCACATTCCCTACTGGGGATGTGCCCACAACCATGGTACATGGCCTTGACTAGAATCAAACCTGGGACCTTTCAGTCTGCAGGCCGACCCTCTATCCACTGAGCCAAACCAGTTTAGGTAAGAGCAGCTTCCTTAATCCCATTCCAAGACACCCCAGGTTTAGTCCAGGACATAGGTGACAGATAGTACCAGTAAGTTTGCTCCCAGGGATGTAAGGCTGGTGACATGAAAGGCATGTCTCAGACCCTGGCCTGAGTGAGACACTGTCACCCTCAGGCTGCCCCGAATGTAGGAGTACGTGACATACGTGCTTTATTTGTGAAGAAACAGCAGTTGAGCTTGCAGCTGCGAGGAAATGTGATCGATGGAGATGGCCAGGGGGCAGAGCTCTGGTGGAGAGGCTGGTGGGTGGGCTCAGTTGTTACTGGTGCAATAAATGGGATGGGGGCAGCCTGGTGAGGAGGCATGCCCACCACCTTACATCCCACCCCCTGTCCCCAGAATGGGTAGGAAAAGGAGAAGAAAGGCGAATCTGGGTTGAACGAGAGCATGTGTTGAGTGTGGGAGGGACTCATTGGCCACAGTCGATACTATATTCTGACCGTGACTGTGTACTTCTCAAAGGGAGTTATGCAATGTATTTGTTGGTTCTGGAAAAGCTGTAACAAGCTGAAGGATGTTGTTTCGCTGCCTTCAAAAGTTGGGGGACATGGTTGGTGGCTTCTCATGGCAAGAGCAGTTAGAACAATACAAAATCCTTGTGCCACCTCTCCCAGAAAACCCTTCCCCAAATCTCCGCTCTTCCTCAGGGTTTAAGAGTTGAATGCTTGCTTCTTTTGACGGTGGTAGAACTGAAAGGGCCAGGAGGACATCAGATGTATGTGGGTTACACTTAGAAGGAGCATAACCATGGGTGTGGCTGTTGGAAAATCAGTGTATTAATGAAATGATATGGTGAAGACTGTGCTTCTGGAAATTACGTTCCCAGCCGAAGGACCTCGAGATGACCGAAGCTTGGATTAATCTGAGTATAAATTATGAACTGAAAAGATGCCCTTTGAATTCGCTCCCCACCTTTCTTCCTCCTCCTAGGAACTGCACCATGTGGGAATGGTTTTGTTATAGTCGACGTGAGAATGTGTGCATATGTGGAGGAGGCAAAGTAAGATGTAAGAGGGTACAAGAGAGTCCGGTGGGGTCAGATAGAGACACCTTTAATACGTTAATTAAGTTATAGATTGTCAGGGGAGGGAAGGAAGAGAAGAAAGAGAGAGAGAGAGAGAGAAAGAGAGAGATGGTGTGGGGGTTCTCATCAACCATATCTCCAAATGAGTGACAATGATTGTTCATTTATTTTCCCATATATCCACCGTTCATACATGCATACCTAATTCTCCCCGCAAAAAGCATTTGTGACAGCCAGAATATGTTCTATTTCAGTTCTCTTTCCTTCATTTATTCATTTCTTCAACAAGTATCCGTTAAGGCTGGTGTGCTTATGAAAATATAGCGCTGAGGAAGGAAGACAAGTACAGGGCTCTCAGGCCACACTGTCCAGACGGGTCACAGGTTAGGGGTGCCTGGGGGTCCCCAGTCCAGAAGGTAATTCTCATCTCCCTGCTCCCTTACTTCCAGGACGTGGACGCGAGAGCACGGCGCTCACATGTCTCCCAATGTGTTTTCCCGAGGGAGGGAGGCCGATCCCCCGGCACAGCTGCCTCTTGGCTTGGGACGCTCCCAGCCTTGACTCGCACAGAGTCTGAGTCAGAGGTCGCCTTCTAAGATCTTCCAAACCCATCGGAGCTGGCTGCTTTTGAAGGCAATAACCACCAAGATATTCCATTATCTCGAGGTCAATGGTTTTTAATTTTTTCCCTCTCCTAACAGCCTAAATTAGAAATGATGTGGAAAAATTTAGGAAACGCAAGGGCAGGCGAAATGAGACTGATGCAACGGCCCGAGAGCCTCAACCAAGTCTGATTGTTGGCCTGCGACTGGGGTCGGTTCTCTCTCTCCCTGGACATGTGGCCCTCTTCGGGGAGAAGCACTGAGGGTGGGTGAGAAACGCGGGCTTTTCCTCCATTACCCAGTCTGGCCTCAGAGGCATTTGGCAGAGAAGGTGTAGATTGTCCTGAGCTTGAAAACAGCTGTGAGTGAGTCAGAAGGGACTGAAGGCCAGGACCAGGCCTCGGAACCATTGCTGACCATATTTTTTCAAGACTTAAAACTGAAACACATGGTGTGACACAGGGATTACAAGAGGACAGAAGAATCTGGAATTAGAAAACTGCCATGGCTGCATGGTGTAGCCGAGTCCAGGATGGAATGTGGAGGGCTGCTATCAATGGAACCGGTCGCCCATCGGCCCAACCTCGGGCACCTGTGACACAGAGCGACAAGCACCAGGCCTTGCTTGGCTGGAGGGCCCGGGAGGAGTCGGTAGCAGAGTTGTCTTGGGAAGAGGATGACTGAGGGTGGAGGGAGTGGCCGAAGGTCAGTTCCTTGTGAGTCGCCCATTCAGGCAGAAGGCTCAGAAGACCACAAGCCAACCGGGAACTTGAGGACATGCTGGGTCCCAGCAGAGCTGCTTTGAGGTTCAAGTTCAACACAGGAGAGATGCCATTCTCCTCACTCTGTAGGGATCCTAGCATGGCTTCTTTTTTTAATGATATGTTTTGATTTTTTACAGAGAGGAAGGAAGAAGGATAGTGAGTGAGAAACATCGATAAGAGAGAAACATCAGTCAGCTGCCTCCTGCACACCCCCGACTGGGGATGTGCCTACAACCAAGGTACCCGCCCTTGACCAGAATTGAACCTGGGACGCTTCAGTCCGCAGGACGATGCTCTATCCACTGAGCCAAACTGGTTTTGGCCCTAGCATGGCTTCTTGCCTCTCCTGGGCCAGTAACTTTATTTATTTATTTTTAATTTTTAAAAAATATATATATTTTTTATTGATTTTTACAGAGAGGAAGGGAAAGGGATAGACAGTTAGAAACATCGATGAGAGAGAGAGAGACATTGATCAGTCGCCTCCTCACGCCCCCCACTGGGGATGTGCCCGCAACCAAGATATATGCCCCCAACCGGAATCGAACCTGGGACCTTTCAGTCCGCAGGCCAACGCTCTATCCACTGAGCCAAACCAGTTTTGGCATGGGTCAGTAACTTTAGATACCTCCAAAGATGGCTCCTCTTCTCACCCAAAAGAGTCACTGTTCGCCGAGACCGGTTTGGCTTAGTGGATATAGCGTTGGCCTGCGGACTGAAAGGTCCCAGGTTCGATTCCGCTCAAGGGCATGTGTCTTGGTTGTGGGCACGTCCCCAGTGAGGGGCGTGCAGGTGGTGGCTGATCGATGTCTCTCTCTCTCATCAGTGTTTCTAACTGTCTATCCCTCTCCCTTCCTCTTTGTAAAAAATCAATAAAATGTATTAAAACCACAAAAAAGAGTCACTGTTCTCCTGCAGGCACCATCAGCGAGGGAGCCCCCAAAGCTTCAGCTGAGCGGATGGGAGCCCAGGGCCGAGTAGACAATTTAGGGATGGGAGGTCCGGAGTGAGAAGACAGGGGCAGGCAGAGGAGCTCTCGGTCATTGATGCTTCTGAGGCTTAACGGAGGCAAGCTGCATTCCAGGAACAAGAGGAAGGCACAGAGCAAGAGGGGACATTTACTTCCAAATGCAAACGTGGGCCATAGGGTAGGAGACACAGTTGGATAATAGGATAGATAATCCGAATGTGGGATTTACCCAGAAAACTTGCCAAAGCAGGATCAGATGAACCTGAGTGAAGGCTTCTTTTGATCAAATCTCTAAACTCTGTGTGGGTGTGTGTGCGTGTGTGTGTGTTTATGTGTGTGTGTGCATGCGCTTATTAATCCAGCAATCATCTCAGCAGAATGAGAGCCCAGGTCAACATTATAAAAGTGGCAGGGACGTGGCCAGCAGCTTGTGGCTCTGGATATTTTGTTGGGATCCCACATTTTGAGGAGGTTTTGACAGTGAGACCTATTTAGAACACAAATGATCACTTAACATCTCTTAAAGGCTTTAAGGCATATTTGAATCATTGAATCCTTCCTAAGCCCAGCAGAGTTATTCGGGAGTAAATTGTTTGCCTTCGAGTCCACAGGATTGGGACAGGCGTCCTGAATTAATGAGCCCTTCTCTCGCTGCTCCTCACGGCTGGGCAATGCGCATTTCCACCAGCTTCGTGAAAGGCAGATGGAGTGTAATTTCCCCCAAATTGATTTGTTCTACATCATTGAATTTTGGCTATTTGCATTTTTATGTCAGAATCAGATTTAGCTGATTATTGTTGTTGTGGAAAATAATGATAACTCTTTAATCGTCATGGCACTTGACAGTATATTTTTTCTTCCCCCTCCCCCCCCACTCACCCAAGGATATGCTTTTTATTTTAGAGAGAGGAAGGGAGGGAGAGAGAGAGAAACATGGATGTGAGAGAGAAACATCGATTAGTTGCCTTCCATACCCATCCCTTTTGGTGTACAGGATGACACTAGAACCAAGTGAGCCACACTGGCCAGGCCAACAATTTTCAAAAATATATATGTTTTATTGATTTTTTTTTTGTTTGTTTTTTTTACAGAGAGGAAGGGAGAGGGATAGAGAGTCAGAAACATCGATCAGCTACTTCCTGCACACCTCCTAACTGAGGATGTGCCCACAACCAAGGTACATGCCCTTGACCGGAATCGAACCTGGGACCTTTCAGCCTGCAGGCCGACGCTCTATCCACTGAGCCAAACAGGTTAGGGCAATTTTTTTAAAAATTAATTGATATTTAATTCCATCCTCACTCTAATATGGAATACTGAAGAGAGTAGGAATTATCAATTGTGCCTCCAACTACCAACGGCCTGTCTTTCTCAGATGCCGGGAAGAGGAAAGGTGAGTGACTTGCCCACAGCCAGGGGGTGGAAGCGGTGGAAACAGGAGCAGAGGCCACGGTGAGCGGCTGTCAGCGCTGAGTCTCACCAAGCCCTGTCTTCACAGTCTCCCCGGAGGTTGGTCAGCCTGTGAGTGCAGTGTGTGTGCGGGCACCAGCCCAGTGCCCACCACAGTGCGTGCTGAGTCATTCCCTTCTCCCCCATCTCCATGCACTTGCAGGTGTCATTCAGAGTCCCGAAGTCCACCATGGCTGGGATGCGAGGGCATAAAGCCTGCGGCTAAGGGGCCAGCAGTCATACCACCCCCACACATGTGCATGCGTGCACAGACACACACATACCACACACCACACACACACACCACACACATCACACACACACATATACCGCATACCACACACACACACACACACCACACACATACCACACACATACACACACACCACACACACACACACACACGTGCATGCACTAATACCGACCCTGGTCAGCAAACTGCAGCTCAGGAGCCACATGCGGCTCTTTGGCACCTTGAGTGTGGCTCTTCCACAAAATACCACGGCCTGGGCGAGTCTATTTTGAAGAAGTGGCATTAGAAGAAGTTTAAGTTTAAAAAATGTGGCTCTCCAAAGAAATTTCAATCGTTGTGCTGTTGATATTTGGCTCTGCTGACTGATGAGTTTGCCAACCACTGACCTAGCGGAAGAAACTCTCTGAATTTCAAATCTACAGCAGATCAAGGGGAAGATACCTCTTCCCCAGCTGCTACTGTTCTCCCTAAAATCAGCCCCGTAAATACCCGCCACACCCCGTCTGCACACACATCCACGGCAGCTCACTCCTCAGATCTAAACTTCCGTGGGCCATCGGTTCTGGGACTTGCCTTCTGACGTTTGCACAATCTGGGGGCCTCCTTCAGCCAAAAGCCCCTGCTAGGTGTGTTCCTTCTCCCTCCTGTCAGTGGTCCCCTGGCCCAAAAGCTGGATGAAAAATGTAACAAAAGCCTCGGAGGGCTCTGCCCGGGCCTCACACCTCCTTAGTGAGCTCAGCCGGAGCGCAGGGGTAGCCAGGGCTCCCAAAACATTACTACTGCGGCCTCCTCTTCCAGGCTGGACTCCTGGGCTAGAACCAACCTTGGTTATCACCTGGTCCAATTCTTTTTTTTTACAGGCTTAATTCTGGACTTAAGTTCGGCAAAACAGATATGTTTATGGGGCAGGATAACTGTTTACCTATCAGCCAGCTCCTCCGGAAAGAATCAAAGGCCCCCTCCGGCCTGCCAGTAACAGAAGACACAACATTTTAACAAATAGCCTGGAGGCGGCCATCAGGGACCCCGGGTGATGATGGCTCAGGGACCCCAGGGCTGGCTTCTGTGTGATGGCCTCTGTTTTTTTCCAGTCTCCAGGCTGCTGTGCCTCCGGGCGGAAGAAGGCCAGAGGACGGGACATGGCTAGCAAACGTCTCTGTTTTCTCCTTGGTCTCCACCGTGACTGCTGAATGAAGGTCCCCTCCTGGCCTCAGATGCCGGCTCCGACCCTCCCCAGGGACAGCCCTGAACCAATCAAGGACGGACAACTCAGATTGATCGATACCCCTGGCCCCCGGGGGTGGGGGAGGCAGGAGGATGATTTCAGGGCACTTCTGCGCTGCCTCCAGAGTCTCCGCAGGGTGAGGCGTCCGTTTTGCCCGCTTGCTTGAAAACGAACGCCTCTCTGTGGGCGTCCGGTCCTCCCCGGCCCCTGGCCTACAGGTGCCTCTGGGGGTCATTGGAACTACTTGCAGTAGAATCGCTCTCTCGGGGTCTGCTTCTGCCAGGGCGGTCTCCGTGTGGACCTCACACCTCCTTAGCCAGCTCAGCGGGAGTGCAGGGTGAACCCGGATTTAGGTGATGGGGGACCACAGGCCAGAGAGGTTAAGCCGATGGCACAGGGTTGCCAGTTAACAAGAGGCAGCCAGGATTTGAACTTGACTTCCGTCCTCCCCTGGCCGTAGTGTCTGACAGCTCTGGCAGCAAAGGGGTCTCCGGTGAGGCAGGGCGGTGAGGGGGGAGTGGTGCTGGGAGCGGACTCAGCGGCCCTCGGCCCCCCTCAAGCATCAGCAGCTGCGGGAACAGCTGGACCACAGACGGAGAACCCAGTTTCGACTTCTCCTCCACAATTAGCTCAGGAAGCTGTCAGAGGGCAGGTCGGCCCTCCCTGGAGGCCGGCCCTCCCCTCGTCAGGGGCTTTGGTCCTCGGTGTGGGGTCTCCTAACTCGGCCCCCTCCCCAGGGGCAGCCCTGAACCAATCAAGGATGGACAACTCAATTGATCGATACCCCTGGCTCCCGGGGTTGGGGGAGGCAGGTGGATAATTTCGGGTCACTTCTCTGCAGCGTGCAAGGCTTCAGAGGCACCTGTAGGCGAGGGGCCAGGAAGGACCAGAAGCTCACAGAGATGCATCCCTTTTCAAGCAAGAGACGCCAGACCTCTGCCATGGCTGCTCGTGGCTCCAAAGTCACGTGTCCTAGAGATGAGCGAGTCCAGGTAGGAGAGGTATCGCTCTCTGGCCCAGCTTTGGAAGTCACAATCCCCTTACTGCGTCCTATTGGTCAGACAGTCAAAGGACCCAGGCAGATACAAGGGAAGTAAACAGAGTTTCTCTCTCTCTCTCTCTCTCTCTCTCTCTCTCTCTCTCTCTCTCTCAAATCCTCACCTGAGGACATACTTCTAATTGACGAGAGAGAGAGAGAGAGAAACATTGATGTGATGTGAGACAGAAACATAAATCTGTTGCCTTATGCATGTCTCCTGACTTGGGGGGTCAAACCCACAACCTGGGCATATGCCCTGACTGGGAATCAAACCCACGACCCTTCTGTGCACAGACGACGCTCAACCCACTGCTCCCCTCGGGCCAGGGCGCAGCCTCCATCGCAAACTTGTGGCGGAGCGTGTGGGACGGGAAAAGGTCATCGCAGCCATTTTGGAACATGCAGTCTGCCACAAGACGGCTCCCAGATGCTGAGGGCATGGCGGTCTCAGCTGACATCTGAGTTACACCGAGGACAAAACAATATGTTCTCTCTCTCTCTCCCTCTCTCTCTCTCTCTCTCTCTCTCTCTCTCTCTCTCTCTCTCTCTCTCTCTCTGTCTCTCTCTCTCTCGGCAAAATATCAGCAGAAGGGGAATTCAAATTAAAGCTAAGATTGTTTGGAAGAACACAGATGATGAAGAGGGACTATCAGAGGAGCAGATTTACGGGAATTGGCTGTGAAAATCATAATGAACGCGAACAAGCCAGAAAGAAAAATATTGCTCTCTTGTTCAAAACGCTTTCTGGACGGAGCTCGCGGCGCTGGGAGTTGCACGGGAAAGGCCTGGAGGAGGGCCCGGGGTCAGAGGGTCAGGCTCGGCTGTTGGCAGGGAGCATGCGGATGAGCATGAGAGAGAGAGCCGAGATGCAATGTGCAGGCCAGAGCCCTGGGGTGGGAGGGGGGGTGCAGGGGGGACGGGGAGGGAGGAGAGGAGGGAGAGCTGGGCGCAGTGGGCACCTGCTGCTTCTACACCTGGGTTCCCCTGGTGGGAACATCGGGGAGCGTGGTCTGGGGGCCCCAGGCGGGGGCTCCAGCAAGGGAGTCAGGTGCTTAGGAGACTCAGCCTCCTTTCATCGCCGGAGTCCCTGCACTCCGACCCCAGTGGCCACCTCTTTCCAGTGAGGACCTTCGCCGCAGAGATCGCCCCCTCTCCTGCACTCTGCTTCCCGCTGCCTCTCTGCTCTGAATCTCTGCAGGCAGCCCAAACCCGTTTGGCTCTGTGGATAGAGCGTCGGCCTGTGGACTGAAGGGTCCCAAGTTCGATTCCGGTCAAGGGCATGTATCTTGGTTGAGGGCACGTCCCCAGTCGGGGGCATACAGGAGGCGGCTGGTGGATGTCTCTCTCTCATCGATGTTTCCAGCTCTCTATCCCTCTCCCTTCCTCCCTGTGAAAGATAAGTAAAATATATTTAAAAATGAATCTCTGCAGGCAGGCCTGGAATCTCTGACCCAGGCCCGTTCAGATTGGAAAGCGGTCCTCTCTCTCGCCTGCGGATCGATCGTCTGGGTGGCTATCAGCTCTCTTGTGAAGAATCTCAGGAGAGACGGCCCGGATCCGTTGGCGGTGGGCAGGGGGTGGGTGGGGGGGAGGGGTGGGGGTGGTGGTGGTGATAGGAGTCTGGACACCATCGCTTGGCTGTTGGAGTTCGGACAGCAGGCTCCTCTCAGAGCCTTGGGGCCTCTCCCTTTTCCTCCTGAAGGGTCCGGGCCAGCAGGCGCCGCCTCCTGTGCCAGCCCTGCCTGCAGAAAACCACACCCGCACCCTGCACCCCCGTTTTCTCCCAGATCTCCGCTGACACCTTCGGGTTCTGGATTCTCTTTACTCATCCCCTGGATCTGCTTTTTTTTTTTTTTTTTTTTTTTAATATATTTTATTGATTTTTTACAGAGAAGAAGGGAGAGAGATAGAAAGTCAGAAACATCGATGAGAGAGAGACATCGATCAGCTGCCTCCTGCACGCCCCACAGTGGAGATGTGCCCACAAGCAAGGTTCATGTCCCCAACCGGAATCGAACTTGGGACCTTTCAGTCCGAAGGCTGACACTCTATCCACTGAGCCACACCGGTCTCGGCTGCTTTTATAAACCAGGAGAACGTAACCCTGGGAAAGGCCTTAGAGATCATCTAATCCTGCCTCCTGCTTCCCCAGGGGAGGAAACTGATGTCTCACCGGGAGAAAGGAGACTTGCCTGCCCGTCCCCCCTACCCCCCCGCCCCAGAACCTCCACCAGAGCCTGCAAAGGGGCCTGCTTGGGGCATAAGGGCACCCTTTCCCCATCGCCACCCACCCCCCCACCAGCCCCCTATCCTGCAGCTGCCAGGCCACGGCCAAGATCAGGCCCAAGAGGGTCAACCAGGAAAACGTCTTCTTTCTCCAAAAGAAAAAAAAAACATCGCGGATCAGCAGACAGGCCCCCCAAGACCCCAGCGATGCCATTTGCTCCCAGCCTGACATACAGTAACCCAGAAACATATGTGGTGAGCAATAACAGTCATAAATTTTATGAGATTATGTGTTCCTAATGTGAGATTTCGGGCCGATCTGTTTGTTGCGCGGTGCCAAGCTTCAGCATGATTCAATCAAGTTGTGCTTAATCTTCCCTTATTTACTCGGGGCGAGCGTGAGTCACGGAGCGTGTCTCTGGTCCAGTCTGCTGGACTAATCTCCCCCACAGGCTTGCAGGAGCTGGTGACGTGTTTCCTCGGAAGGGCCAGCGGTTATTGACTCCGATCGCTCGCTGGGATCTGGATCAGACGCAGACCACGTCCTCTCTGGAAAAATCGCTGGGGACAGAGAAGACCTTGGAGGTGGCCATGTCATGCCACATGTTTTGTCACCTGTCTGTTAACTCTCTGACTTCACTCCCGGGTC
>PVJN01008520.1:0-64718 GCA_004026805.1 Lasiurus borealis | reverse complement strand
ATTTATTTATTTGTTTGTTTGTTTTTTAATTAAATCTTTATTATTCAGATTATTTCATTTGTTTCTCTTTTTTCCCCTCCATAGCACCCCTCCACCCAGCTCCCACCCCTTCCTCTGCCCTTAGCTCCCTCCCATTGATCTCATCCATAGGTGTATGATTTTTGTCCAATCTCTCCTGTACACCCCTCATCCCTTTCCCACTGAGAATTATCAGTCCACTCCCTTTCTGTGCTCCTGATTCTATTATATTCACCAGTTTATTCTGTTGATCAAATTTTAATTCACTTAATTTTTAGATTCACTTGTTGATAGATATGTATTTGTTATTCATAATTCTTTATCTTTTACCTTTTTCTTCTTCCTCTTCTAAAAGAGTACCCTTCAGCATTTCATAAAACACTGGTTGGGAGTTGATGAACTCCTTGAGCTTTTTCTTATCTGTGAAGCTCTTTATCTGCCCTTCAATTCTGAATGTTAGCTTTGCTGGATAGATTATTCTTGGTTGTAGGTTCTTGCTATTCATCACGTTGAATATTTCTTGCCACTTCCGTCTGGCCTGCATCTTTTCTGTTGAGAAATCAGCTGACAGTCGTATGGGTGCTCCCTTGTAGGTAATGAACTGTTTTTCTCTTGCTGCTTTTAATATTCTCTCTTTGTCTTTTGCTCTTGGTATTTTAATTATGATGTGTCTTGGTGTGGCCTTATTTGGATTCCTTTTATATGGGGTTCTGTGTGCTTCCTGGACTTGTAAGTCTATTTCTTTTACCAGATGTGGGAAGTTTTCAGTCATTATTTCTTTAAATAGGTTTTCAGTGTCTTGCTCTCTCTCTTCCTCTGGCACTCCCACAATTCTGATGTTGGTACGCTTGAAGCTGTCCCAGAGTCTCCTTACATTATATTCACATTTTTGGATTCTTTTCCCTTCTTGCTTTTCCATTTGAGTGTTTTCTATTTCCTTATATTTCAAGTTTTTGACTTGATTCTTGCATTTCTCTAGTCTGCTGTTAGGACTCTGTATAATATTTTTTATTTCAGTCAGTGTCTCTAGTTGGTCCTTTTTCATCTCCTCTTGGGACTCGCTAAATTTATGCATCATCTCTAGCATCTCTAGTTGGCTCTTTTGCATCTCTAGTTGGCTTTTTTGTATCTCCTCTTGGCTCTTGCTAAATTTATCCATCTTTTCTAGCATATTCTTGAAAAGCCTTATAAGTGTGGTTTTGAACTCTATATCCAGTCGTTTTTTTCCCCTCCATTTCTTTTGTTTTTGATCCCTTCCCTTGTCTTGGCATTTTCACTATGTCGGGGAAACTTCTGTACTTGCAAAACCATAGAAGCCTCTTGTTAAGCTTGGGATGGGTGGAGTCTCAGGGCTTAAGAGACCGCCTTGCCTTCCAGTCGGCCCCGCCCTCCACGGCCCCCGAGTCTCATGTGACTGGGTAATCGCTGGAGCGGTCCTTGGCACCCGCAGGGCCTCTAGACTGCTGCCTTTCCAGCTCCCCTGCGCACCAGGACCACACGAGTCTAGATCTCCAGGGTTTCGCCCCAAACAGGGGCCCAGTCGACTCAGAAGTGGCACAGTTGGGAGGGTCTGTCTCCCGCCCAGTCGCAAAAGCCAGCGACACAATCAGCAATCTGTCCTCCGCGTAGTGTTGTGCCTATGCGCATGCGCGACCTTGACCAGACCTCCTATCTTTTGCGACTCCCCTAAATTTCCGTGCACTTCTCCCTTTTCACAGTCCAAACCCCTTCCCCTCCCCCCCCCGTATGAGTTTCGGCTGCATCTGGGGTTTAGTGTCGTAGGATAAGGGGTTCAATGCCGTTGTGAGTCTCCGTTTCCCTCCCGCCAGAGAAAGCCAGCCAGGTACTCAGGCATCCGCTCTCTCAGCGCGCACATCTCCATACCTCAGCTTTTTGCAGCTCCTCTGGGTTTCTGTGAGCCCCTCTCTTTCCTTCTAGTTGTAGAACTTATACTCGGCCAGCTTTCCGGTGGTTCTGGATGGTGTCTGTTCTGTCTTTTAGTTGTAGTTTTGAAATTGTTGTACGAGGCAGCAGTGTAGGCGTTTACCTATGCTGCCATCTTGGATTCTCTCCTCCTTTCCAATTTTTAATAAAAAACATAAAATAGCTAATTATAGATTTGACTAGCATGAAATATCCAATGTTAGCTTACTGAGTTAATTTTAGCAAATAAGCTCTATCTTTTAATAAGTCAGGTATTAGATGTTAAAGATAAAAGCTCTTGGTTTCAAGGAACTTAAAGTCTAATGAAGAATAATAGTATAATGTGATAATTACTATAGTACAGTAATAGAAATGCAGTCATAGAATCCTTTGAGTTCCTAGACAAGTCAAAGGGAGTATAATGAGATTATTCTTGAGAAGGCTCTTGAATGATGGGCAGGAATTTACCAGGATATTAAGAATGAAAGGCTCACCCTAACTAGTTTGGCTCAGTGGATAGAGCATTGGCCTATGAACTCAAGGGTCTCAGGTTCAATTCTGATCAAGGGCATATACCTTGGTTGTGGGCACATCCCCAGAAGGCAGCTGATTGATATTTCTCTCCCATCGATGTTTCTAACTCTACCCTCTCCTGTAAAAAAATCAATAAAATATATTAAAGATAAAAAAAATGAAAGGGTCACTAAGGTTAAGTAAGAATCACTGGTATATGTGATGCTGAAAAATTGAGAGGGAGAGAGAGCCAGCCCCTATGAATGAGTAGTAGTAAGCTGAGCAGATGTCCTAAAAAATGTCTCTCTCTCTCTCTCAAGAATGTTCCGTCATTTTGACGTATGTACATATGTACTTTATGTTTTTTATTATTTATTTACCACAAGTAAAAGTCAGGCATTGTTATCTTTCTTTAAAATTTTTTTTCTACTGTTTCACTTTATTACTGCTGTGTATGTGCTCCATGTGAGGGATATAGGTGCTTATGTAGGAGGGTTCCCACTTAATGTCAAAAATCATGTTATGCCGCACTGTAGGAACGGATCTCCGACATAACCCGAGGACCTACTGTACATTTTATACACACACACGCACACACACACACACACACACAGATACACACAGGCAGCCTTTGGCTTATGTTGGACTCGATATACGTAGTTTCATGGTTACGTTGCCATTTCCCATTTATTTCTAAAAAAAAATGTTCCATCATTTTGGCATATGTACAAATGTATATTTTTATTATTTATTTACCACAAGTAAAGGTTAGGAATTGTTATCTTTCTTTAAAATTGTTTTTTACTGTTTCACTTCATTACTGCTCTGTATGTGCTCCATGTGAGTTATGTAGGAGCTTATGTAGGAGGGTTCTGACTTAACGTCAAAAATCGTGTTTTGCTGCATTGTAGGAATGGATCTCCTTTGTAACCCGAGGACCTACTGTACATTTATGTGTGTTTGTGTGTGTTTGTGTTTGTGTATGTGTTGAGAGAGAGAGAGAGATAATAAGCAATACACAATGGCCAAAACACCTATTTTTTTAAATAAGATATTTCAAAAAGATACCTTTGGTCCCCTTTCCCCATGTGCTTTAGGTAACCTGCATATATATTAAATCTGGAAACACTTGGAAGAACTTCACATAGAATTAATTTCAAGCTGACCTATTGTGGAAAATTTACATTTAAATTAAAAACATTTGTATTAATTGCTTCAACTGAATTTAACTTATTTTGGTTGTTAATCAAATAGGTAGTTCCTTTTAACAGAAATGTCACTACACTATTTCTCCTGATAGCTTACATTAAAATAGGGAGAAGAACAGAGGGACAGAGGAGAGTGTGAATTAGATAAGGTGGGTTAAAGAAAGTGATCTCAGACACCTTAGTATAAACATCTAGAAAAAAAAGAAGGTTGCCTTTTGGCTGTTAGGAAGAGTTGAGAATGGTGATTATAACAGTTTACAACCGAAATAAGGAGCAAAATTGAACAGACTTCAAAGAGTAAAGAATTTGTTAAGCATTGAAATACTATTTAGATATTGATAATTATTTTAAGAGATGTATGTTAATAAATTATTAAAGTGTTAACAAGTTTTTGTGTTATACAGAATTAAAATCCCGCCCCCCTTTTTTGTTCTTCTTCCTTTTTTTTTTTGCCATGTAATGAGAAGTGAACAATAGTAAGATAATTATATTCTTTTTCTGGACCTTGTGACCTTCAGTCTCAAACAGAAATAGAAAGTAAAATTAGCTGGGAGGAAAATGCCATATCATTTAAGCAAATGTTTCCCAAAAGTTTTTTTCAGGTTTAAAAAGCCACATTACTTTTATATCCTTGGGTTTCATGTTTGTTTCCCAAAAGTAGGAACCAATTACTTCTAATTCACCCTGTATAATAAATCCCTAATATGCAAATTGACCACAGTGGAATGACTGGTTGCTATACCACTCACTGATCAACAGGGGCAGATGTTCAACTCAGGAGCTGTCCCCAGAGGTGAGGGGCAGCAGCAGTGGCAATCGGGGAGGAGCTGGCCAGCAGTGGTGCCAGGCTGCCAGCCAAGATGGATGCCAGCGGGGGCAGAGGGCCCCATTCACCCTGCCTGCCTGTTGCCCTGCAGATGACCTTGATCACCGGTCAGACCTAGGGACCCTACCATATATATTGGGAACAGTTTCTTAGATTTAAAAATTAAAACCTGGCAAGGTTACTCTTAACACTGAAAAAACAGGATGACATGCATGGACTCTGGCTTGCACATTTTGTGGTCTGTCCTGATTCTGACACTTAAAACTGTAACAAAGCCAATTAACTTTTCTCTGCTTAAGTTTTTCCACCCATAAGATGGGAAAAATGGTACTACTGCCTCAGAAGGATCATGTTATGTACTACTTTTTATAATCAGGAAAAAAAAAGGTAGCTGCCCATACAATAGCAAGATGCCTTTCACCTGGATGAAAAGTATGATCATGGTGCATGTAGTATCCCAAATTGCAAAAGGATGTCTGACTGCCAGTTTAGACCTGACATCTCCTGAGGGTTCCCAGAAATGTGAGAGGGTGTAGGCCGGGCTGAGGGGATCTCCCCACCCCTGTGCACAAATTTCATGCACTGGGCTTCTAGTAAAGTCATAAAGTTATTGAACAGGTAATGGGATAGATAGATTTCGGAAAAAAGTACTTCTTACCTGCAAAAAAAATAAAAATTAAAAAAAAGCAAAGTAATTGAAAGCATCTCACCAAAAGTCCTAGAGAAGGAGATTCTTAAATGTTCTAGAGATTAAGACAGTATAAATGATAGAATAGCACTAAAGGCTATATCATATGTCCCATTTAAGATAAAAATTTGCTCTAAATTGTATTGTTTCAGGGTATGGTTTTGCAAACTTTATTGGCAGAGTATTAGATGAGCAGTGTTTCAAGATGAAAGAAAATATTGTAAGAATTGGATCACAGTTTAGAATGTTCTTTATAGACTCTAAAATTGAGTTTGTTTTCCAATATTCTGTGAAACAGAATCCATTCTCAGGAGAAATTCATGTTCTTTCTTGTGTGAGCAAAGAGGGTCTTTTAAGTTGGGGCATTATTTTCTTTCTTTGCATTATTTGAAAAGAAAAAATATGTAATGTATTTGAATATCTAAAAATAAGAGGGGGAATTAAATTAGATGGAATATTGCTGGAAGGTGTATATGCACACCCTTTTTCATCAAGATCTAAGATTAATATTTAGTGATCTTTGTTGTCATATATATATTAACTCCAACTAACATATTTCACTACAGATCATCGCATATATTTATGGTGATTTAAATCCTTTAGGTACCCTTTCACATTACCACCCTTTTCAGAACTAGGGTGCCCTTTTCTCCAGCCTTTAATAGCAATTTTTTCACTGCCTTCCAGTTTCCATTAACAGGTCTGGGAGGTCCCTTAAGGCCATTGTCTGCTGCCTCATTTTAAAAATAACAGATGTTTTAGGTTTTTATTAAAGCAGTACTCCATTAAAAGGTACCAATTTCTGTTTTGCTTTTCTATTGCTGTGTAACAGACCACTACAAAGCTTAGTGGTTTACAAAAAAAACAAAAGTCATTTATTCTGAGACTACAGTCAGGATTGGTAGCTTTTCCTTTTGCTCCTAACCACCACTCACCAAGTCTGACTTGCCACAGAAGTTTATGTTATATTAGGGTGAGAAATAGATTCCAAAACAGGGGCATGGAAGTTGCAAGACATGACTGGAACATTTTGTTGTACCAGAATATAAGGAAATGCTAAAAAAGAAAATGAAGATGGCATCAAAAAGACATAGGAGCTAACTTAAAATAGGAAGGGGAATGTCATAAATTAAAAACATTTTGTACTTATGAATGGAAAAAAATTCAATGTCATTGTTTTATATACCTCAAACACACTTTTTAAAAATACTTTTAAAAATTATTTTAAGAGAGGAAAGAAGAGATGGAGAGATAGAAACATTAATGATGCAGAGAATCATTGATTGGGTGCCTCTTGCATATCTCCCACTGCACATCCAGCCGCAACCTGTGCATGTGTCCTCACCCGCAATCGAACTGTGACCTCCTGGTTCATTAATGGATGCTCAACCACTGAGCCACCATAGTCACTCTACACTCTTTTTCTTTTTTACAGTTGTAGCCTATCTCATCTTTTTAAAAATTGTATATAAAGTATCTATAGTTTGATACATATGCTAGTTTTCCCTTCAGCTGTCTTTGATTAATTTTATTTAAATATTTACTTGTTTGGAAAGAAGTTATTTTCAATCCAAATTGTGTATGTAGTATTTTTTTTTAATATATTTTATTGATTTTTCATAGAGAGGAAGGGAAAGGGATATAAAGCCAGAAACATCGATGAGAGAGAGACATGGATCAGCCGCCTCCTGCATGCCCCCTACTGGGGATGTGCCCACAACCAAGATATATGCCCTTGACCGGAATTGAACCTCGGACCTTTCAGTCCCCAGGCCGACGCTCTATCCACTGAGCCAAACCTGTTTTGGCTGTAGTATTTCTTTCTTTAAAATATATATATATTGAGTTTTACAAAGAGGAAGGGAGAGAGATAGAAAGTCAGAAACATCGATGAGAGAGAGACATCAATCAGCCGCCTCCTGCACGCCCCACTGTGGAGATGTGCCTGCAAGCAAGGTACATGCCCCCAACAGGAATCAAACCTGGGACCTTTCAGTCTGCAAGCCGATGCCCTATCCACTGAGCCAAACCGGTCTCGGCTGCAGTATTTCTTAAAACAAAAAATCATAAACATAAAATTGTGATTTTCCCCCCCATATGTTATATTCGTATTATAGATGAAGCTCTGTAGGTTGAGGACAGGATTCTGAGACCTTTCAAGTCCGCAGGTCGACGCTTCATCCACTGAGCCAAACTGGTGTTGGCAGTTTTAAGTTCTTGATGGCCTCTTACTTGGGTTTTAACCTTTTCCTAATGGCATTTTAACAAGACTGTTTCCTAACTTCATTTAGTAACTGTCACTTCAGAGTAAAGTAGTTCTGGGGATTGCAGGCAAGTGGGACCTGTTAGAGGGTATGTAAGTCTGGGATCCAGATGAAAACAAGAGGTAAAATTAATGGGGCAATAATCAAAATTTGAGTCCTTAGAAAGAGTTGTATCTGGTGAAATGGGGAGGCAGAGGGGAAGCGGGGGGGCCGGCTGGGGAATGTTCCCGACAGTGTAGAAATTGCTTTCATTGTTTTGGTGTTAATTCTAGCAGCTTCAAGTATGAGGCAAGGTATGAATTGGCAATAATTCACTTAAAGGAACTCCAGCAGCCAGAGAGAGGTTTAATAAAGATTATATCTAGAACAAGTGATGTCAGTGAGAAAGAACTATTGGAAGAGATAGATGACAACTTTTAACAAGCAAAACAAATTATCCTGAGATTCTCAAGTGAGACAAAGTAATATGTTTCTAGTCATAGCATAAAAGAATTAAAAAGTGAGGGGAAAAACTCTTCTATATATTAATTTGTGGGGAGAATGATTATTGTTGATAACTCAAATTCATGGTCTGGGACATTAAAATATAAAGGAGAAAGAGCATATTGAGGAGATGTACTAATTAAAGATATAATTGGGAGAATTTCTCTGGTTTAATTGAAAGAACCTACTGAGTTCCAGAATAGGAAGTTGGAGATGGTTCAGAGATAAAAACAAATAAAACCCACAAGCCAGTTACACAGGAAAAATGATCAGCCGAAATCGGTTTGGCTCAGTGGATAGAGCATCAGCCTGTGGACTGAAGGGTCCCAGGTGAAGGGAGCATGTACCTTGGTTGCAGACACATCCCCAGTGGGGGTGTGCAGTAGGCAGCTGATCGATGTTTCTCAATGATGTTTCTAACTCTATCCCTCTCCCTTCCTCTCTGTAAAAAAATCAATAAAATACATTTTTAAAAAATGATCAGTTATGTGCTGGACTACTCAGTGTGACACTGAAAATTAGAAGGCAGTAAAATAATATCTAGAAATTATTAAGAGAAGAACTGTACCTATTCCTAGACAAAATATAACTCGTTATGATGAAAGCAAGGTATTTGCAGACATGCAGGAATTCGGTCCTCTATTAGATAGAGGAAGGTTCTCAGTAAAGGGTTCTTACCAAATAATTCCCAACAGAGACTTTAAGATGGGACCGAAAAAGAGAAAACAGTGGTGAGCAAATTTATCTCACAGTCTGTTTTATTAAATCTAAATGGGTAGTGGTAGAGGGACTGTATTCAGCACTTGATTAGATTTGATTCTTGTCTCTCTGTCGAGACTAAAAGTGATATTTTGTTCTTTTAGTGGAAGGCATATAATTTATGATTGTAAAGGCAATAGCCATCAATACTCAATTCTATAGACCAAATAATTTTTTGAGCGTTGGAAAATAGGTGATATTCTATCATTATTTTTCTAACTAAAACATGTTATAAATGAGACAGTTACTCAGTTCATATAGAAAAGACAAAGATAAATGTTTGCTTTTTCCCTTTGTCTGTGCAAGATAATGAATTGGTTCTCTATTACCTTTTGGAGATGGAGGAGAATATCTCATTGTCAGCTTGTGTAATTCAATATGTAGGTTAGCTTTCAATCTGTTACAATTATTATCTTTATTGGAGCTCAAATTGGCTCATTTTTGGCTAGTAGGAGCAAAGATGGTCCCTGAGTCCTTTGACCTGACCTAGTATATCTTTGACTGGTAAAGAAAGAAAGATTATTTTTTGTTTGTTTTTGTTTTGCTTTGCTTTTCTAAAAAACCTCAGAATGCTGTCTATTATTTTTCAAAGGTGGATTTTAGGGATCCATTCGTTTCCTTGGATATTGGGTAGTTAATATGATTTTTGATGTAATTTGTTGGCAAATATGCCTTAGACTTTGTGTTTCTTGCAAAGAATAATGGTTTTATTTTTTAGTATATGTGGAGACTCAAGAAGAATCAGTATTTCCCAGCAATAGTGTAGAAGCATAAATTAAAATGGTTTGTTCAATTAATAAAAATTTGAATGTTTATTTTAGCTCAATCTCCACAGTAGGAAATGTTGGTAATTCAAACATTCACAAAAATGTCTATTTAAAATTTCAATAAAATGAGTTCCAAGGATTGATTTTAAACTTTATTTTTTCTTTCAGATCTGTCACGAAATCGCCTCTCAGAAATTCCCATAGAAATATGTCATTTTGTTTCTCTTGAGAATCTCAACTTATACCAAAATTGTATTCGGTATATACCAGAGGCAATTCTAAATCTACAAGCTCTAACATTCTTAAATATTAGGTAAGATGTTTTTTTCCTTTTTTTATATATTTGATTTTATGTGACTTTTTCAATTTTCTGCTCCTTCTTACTGAAGTTCACATTATCTTTTATCTTTTTTATATTAGCAATTTCTATATATGTTCTTAGGCTAAATTAACAGTATTTCCTATGTCCCTCTAGTTTCTCCCTCTGTCTTTGCAATAATTGACAAACTCTAATAGTTATTAGCCTAATAGGCTTGTAGTGGTTCTCCAAATACTTCCTTTGGTTCTTGTGATTATGTATTTTTATGTATTCAATTCTGAATATATAATTGCATTTCAACTCATGTACTTACTCCATTTTTTCACATCTTACAGAATTCTTTTGTTATTTTATAAGTTTTTTTATTGGAGAAAATGAGCAAATGAAATATCCTTTGGAAATATTTTTATATGTAATCATTTTATTATACAGTTTACATATTTCTGAAACTCATTTTGCCTCTTCATATATATTTTAATGATTAAGAGGGAAATATGCCCTGTTTTTTAATCATTTTTTTCTTAATATAAATTAACTTTAATAAAATAATATGTTGTATTTATATAGCACTTTATTATTTACAAAGGTGTTTTATAGTACAAGGTAGAGGAGAAGTTAAGATTCTCAGTTTACAAATGAATCCATGTAAGATGCAGATAGGTTACATGCTATGCCTAAAAATTACAAAGCTGACAAGTGAGGAAATGTAGGCTACAACTCCAGTCTTGAATTCTGTTTGTTCTCTGCAAGACTTATATTTGTTATTTTACTGTGTATAGACTGGGAAAGATGGAATTTTTTTTCTTGAGTAATGGGCTCTGAATCTTCTTCTTCTTTTTTTTTTTTTTTTTTTTTTTGCTTACCCATGTTAGTCGAAACCAACTGTCAACACTGCCAGTACATTTGTGTAATTTACCATTGAAAGTCTTAATTGCTAGTAATAACAAATTGGTCTCACTTCCAGAAGAAATTGGACATCTCAGACATTTAACAGAACTTGTAAGTTAATATTTTATTTTTTTATTATCCCACATATTCATAGTAATACCTGTTTTTTTTATATGGTAAAGATCCATTATTGCAGTGTATTTTTTAGTTATTTTCAAGTATTGATAATGAAGTTTCACTGATTGTTCAGTACTCAAGGGCTTCAGTATAGAATTAAGAAGGAACGAAAGTACAAGTCTGACAGGCTTACATGAAATGGGGAAAGGTCATTAAATTAGGTTCTAACCAATATTAAGTGATTTCTGTTATTAAACTTTTGAGGTATAAGTTAATAATTCACTTGAACTTTTCAAATTAAATCTTGTTAATATCAATATTCTGATTTTTGGTTAATCCCCTTTGGTTAATGGGCACAATAGAGGTCGACTTACCTTTTTTTCCCTTATATGTTATCTTTAGAACCTATCTCCCATTCTAAAGTAAGCTATTCTCTCTCTCTCTCTCTTAAATCTCTCTATTGATTTCTGAGAAAAAGGGAGGGAGGGAGAAAGGGAGGGAGGGAGGGAGGGAGGGAGGGAGGGAGGGAGAGAGAGAGAGAGAGAGAGAGAGAGAGAGAGAGAGAGAGAGAGAGAGAGAAACATCAATGATGAGACAGTATCATTGACTGGCTGCCTTCTGCATGCTCCACACTAGGGATCGAGCCTGCAACATGGACATATGCCCTGACCAGGAATTGAACTGTGACCTCCTGGTTCATAGGTCAATTCTCAACCACTGAGCCACATCAGCTGGGCAAGCTATTCTTTACTGCCTTCTATTTCTAAGAACTTTAACCCTCACCTACCACTCCTTGTTATTCTTGAGTACTTTTTTTACGAGCATGACAATAAGACTTTTCTCTTTTAATCACCACAGTTACATTATTAATTGAATACTATAATTATCGTATAACAGTTGAGGAAACTAGCACTCAGATAGGATAAGGCTCAAGGTTCCATAATTGCAATAGAATTTGAAACCACTCTACCTAAACTCCAAAACCATGTTTCGTATTTCTGAAATGGTCAGATGCAGTTATGCCCATTGAGATTTGGGAGTATAGTTCCATGTACGTTTATTAATAATAGAGATGAACTTCACAAAAACAAATGTTATACATATATACTCTAATTGGACTACATATTAGCTAACTTTTTCAGGTAGATTATGAATATAAAGGTCATGTAAAATTCACAGATATATTAAATCTAGAATCTAGATATTAGACCACTATATAGAGCCAATTAGATCTAGGAAATAATTAAAAAATGTAAGTGTTGACATTTCTTCAGAGCTTGGGTTAATGACATGAACTAATAGTAAATTATATTCGTGATTGAAATTCTGATTTTCAAATCTCTTAAACTTTCTATTTGTACTTATTGAATCCTCAATACTTAAAATATAGATATGTCTTATAAAAGGTACTTTCAGATTTCTACCAGAGTGGTGAGTTGATATCCTATTATACAAACAGCTTGAGGCAGAGTAACAATTAGTAACCTTGAACTTACTGATTCATACTTGATGGTCTTTTGCACCATTCTTATTCGTTTCTGAGTGAAAGTAAATTGTCTTTCAACATACACATTTTTTGTTAGAAATATTATAGATTGCTATTACCTCGCGCTCAGGCTCAATTTTCCGACCCTTTCAATTTCTTTTAGAACTCTTTTAACTTTTATGTCTAGAGTATTTGACTAAAAAGTCTAGCTTTGGATTCTACTTCTGTCACTAACTGATAGAAAAATAAAAATAAAATTATTTTTTCTAAAAATGTTTTGGGAAAATTTAAAAATAATATTTGAAGCTTGTTGAATTTTTTGATAAGTGGCCTTTTCTAATAGTAAGTCTATTATATTTTTTTACTCCTCTATTGGAAGAATTTTAGGTGTTAATGTGGCATCTTGACACTTAATAACCTAGGAAGCTTCTTGCTGCTACACATGGGTGCAGAAATTATTCTGGCTGGTCTCAGAATTATGGAATCCTAGCTATATCAGGAATGGAACCTAAAGTCATCTCTTTTTAGAACCAGTGTAATCAGAATCAAGCTACCAAGATACCAGAAGGCCTACCTAATATATATATTGGAACCAGGTTGATCAGAAGCTAATAAAGCAGTATCTATTTTTCCATACCCTTTTTATTTTATTTTATTTTTTAAATTAAATCTTTATTATTCAGATTATTACATTTGTTTCTCTTTTTTCCCCTCCATAGCTCCCCTCCACCCGACTCCCACCACTCCCTCTAGCCTTACCCCCCTCCCGTTGACCTCATCCAAAGCTGTATGATTTTTGTCCAGTCTCTCCTTGCAGTCCCCTTATCCTTTCCCCCCTGAGAATTATCAGTCCACTCTCTTTCTGTGCTCCTGATTCTATTGTATTCACCAGTTTATTCTGTTGAACAAATTTTTAATTCACTTACTTTTTAGATTAACTTCTTGATCGATATGTATTTGTTGTTCATAATTTTTACCTTTACTGTTTTCTTCTTCCTCTTCTTAAAGAGTACCCTTCAGCATTTCATATAATCCTGGTTTGGTGGTGATGAACTCCTTTAGCTTTTTCATATCTGTGAAGCTCTTTATCTGCCCTTCAATTCTGAATGATAGCTTTGCTGGATAGAGTATTCTTGGTTGTAGGTTCTTGCTATTCATCACGTTGAATATTTTTTGCCACTCCTGTCTGGCCTGCATCGTTTCTGTTGAGAAATCAGCTGATATTCGTATGAGTGCTCCCTGGTAGGTAATAAACTGTTTTTCTCTTGCTGCTTTTAATATTCTTTGTCTTTTGCTCTTGGTATTTTAATTATGATGTGTCTTGGTGTAGTCCTCTTTGGATTCCTTTTATATGGGGTTCTGTGCACTTCCTGGACTTGTAAGTCTATTTCTTTTACCAGATGTGGGAAGTTTTCAGTCATTATTTCTTCAGATAGGTTTTCAGGATCTTGCTGCCTCTTCTTCTGGCACCCCCACAATTCTGATGTTGGTATGCTTGAAGTTGTCCCAGAGGTTCTTTACATTATCTTCATATTTTTGGATTCTTTTTCTTCTTGCTTTTCCAGTTGAGTGTTTTCTGTTTCTTTATATTTCAACTTTTTGACTTGATTCTTGCCTTCTTCTAGTCTGCTGTTAGGTCTCTGTATAAGACTTTTAATTTTAGTCAGTGTATGTTTAATTTCTAGTTGGTCCTTTACCATTTCTAGTTTGTCCTTTTCCATCTCTAGTTGGTCCTTTTTCATCTCCTCTTGGGTCTCGCTAAATTTATCCATCTTTTCTAGGATATTCTTTTCTTTTTTTTTTTAAATATATTTATTTCTTTATTTTTTACAGAGAGGAAGCGAGAGAGACAGAGAGTTAGAAACATCGATTAGAGAGAGACATCAATCAGCTGCCTCCTGCACACCCCCACTGGAGATGTGCCTGCAACCAAGATACATGCCCTTGACCGGAATCGAACCTAGGACCCCTCAGTCTGCAGGCCGATGCTCTATCCACTGAGCCAAACTGGTCTTGGCTTTTCTAGGATATTTTTAAAAAACCTTATAAGTGTGGTTTTGAACTCTATATTCAATCGTTTGTTTTCCTCCATTTCTTTTGTTTGTGATCTCTTCCTTTGTCTCTGCATTTTCACTAGGCTGGGAGAACTTCTGTGTTGCATTCAGCCTTATGATACAAGACTTGTAAAACTGCAAAAACCTCTCTGTTGAGCTTGGGATGGGTGGAGTCTCAGGGCTTAACAGACTGCCTTGCCTTCCAGTTGGCCCTGTCCTTTATGGCCCCTGAGTCTTCATATGACTGGGTAATCCCTGGAGTGGTTCCTGTGTGCGCACGCACGCTCTCACAGTGCCTCTAGACCTCTGCCTTTCCGGCTCCCCTGTACTCCGGGACCATATGAGTCTGGGTCCCCAGAGTTAGTGGAGT
Organism: Lasiurus borealis; assembly: GCA_004026805.1. Lineage (NCBI taxonomy): Eukaryota > Metazoa > Chordata > Mammalia > Chiroptera > Vespertilionidae > Lasiurus > Lasiurus borealis. Next base: position 50,035 of record PVJN01008520.1, on the reverse strand, counting down.
TAGAAGTGGCACAGTTGGGAGGCTCTGTCTCCCGCCCACTTGTGAAAGCCAGCGGCACAATCAGCAGTTGGTCATCTGCGCGCACTGCCTTGCGTGCCACCAGACTTCAGCCCTTTTGCTATTCCCCTAAATTTCCATGCACTTCTCCCTTTTCACAGTCCAAACTCCCCCATATGAGTTTTGACTGGACCTGGGGTTTAGTGTCGTAGGATAAGGGGTTCAATGCCATTGGGAGTCTCCGTCTCCCTCCCACCAGAGAAAGCCAGCCAACTACTCCGGCACCCGCTCTCTCCACACATGCATCTCTGTACCTCAGCTTTTTGCAGCTCCTCTTGGTCTCTGTGAGCCCCTCTCTTTCCTACTAGTTGTAGAATTTCCACTCAGCCAGCTTTCGTGTGGTTCTGGATGATGTATGTTCTGTCTTTTAGTTGTAGTTTTAAAATTATTGTGCGAGGCAGCAGTGTAGGTGTTTACCTATGCCGCCATGTTGTATTCTCCTATTTTTCCATATCCTTTTGAGTTATGTGTACTTTGTCATTTCCTCTTCACTTTGAGTTTGATAAGGAATAATATGAGTCATCTTCAGTGTATCTTTATCTTATACTAGAGGCCCACTGCACAAAATTTCTGCACTCAGGGGCAGGGGCCTTCAGCCTGGCCTGTGCCCACTCACAGTCTGGGAGCCCTCAGGGATGTCCAACAGCAATGGAAGCAGGAGAGGCTCCAGCCACCACTGCTGCGCTCACCAATCATGAGCCCAGCTTCTGGGTGAGCAATGCACCTCCTATGAGTGTGCATTGACCACCAGGGTGCAGCTACTGCATTGAATGCCTGCTCCCTGGTGGTCAGTGCACATCATAGCGATTGGTTGTTCCACTGTTGGGTCAATTTGCATATTAGCCTTTTATTATATAAAATTCTTTAAAAATATTTTATTGGTTTTTTTTTACAGAGAGGAAGGGAGAGGGATAGAGAGTTAGAAACATCAATGAGAGAGAGACATCGAGCAGCTGCCTCCTGCATGCCCCCTACTGGGGATGTACCCACAACCAAGATACATATCCTTGACCGGAATCAAACCTGGGACCTTTCAGTCTGCATGCCATGCTGTATCCACTGAGCCAACCCGTTTTCGGCATTATATAGGATTCTTGACCAGTTTAACTGGTATTTTAAAAATGGGATTTTTTAAAATGTATGTGTACTTTTTATTTTTTAAATTGATTTAAGAGAGGGAGGGAGAGAGAGATAGAAAAAAAAAGATCTCTTTGTTGTTCCACTTGCACATTCTGTATGTGCCTTGACTAAGGGATTGATCCTGCAACCTTGTCATATCAGTATGATACTCTAACCAACTGAGCTAGCTGGCCAGGGCTTGTAAATAGGGGCACTCTTTCCCCTTACCTACATGGCAGTCCATTCTGTGGGACTCTTTCCCCCTCCCCATGTGGGAGTCTGTACTTGTTCTTCAATAAATCTCCATTTTGCTATACCATCTTCTGTCCTTGGATTCACTCTTCGACTCTCGCAGACAAAGAATCTGGTATCCTGTTCAAATATTCCATAACATAAATGACACAGGTCAGTAAGCCAGGACAAGTGGAATAGAGAAACTGCAATGGTTAAATAGCAGTTTGGAGACATCTAAATCCTATCTCCCCTAAACCAAGGACACTTAAGAGTAAATGATTTGCTCTAACTAGTTTAGCTCAGTAGATAGAGCATCAGCCTGTGGACTGAGGGTCACAGGTTCAATTTCAGTCAAGGGCAACAACCAGGGATGGAGGCTCAATCCCCAGTGTGGAACATGCAGGAGGCAAAGGCAACCAATCAATGATTCTCAGCATTGATGTTTCTAACTCTCCTCTCTTCCTCTCTGAAATCAATAAAAATATATTTATTTTTTAAAAAAGAAAATATGATACTCTTTCAAATAATTGTATTATAATTTTTATCATTTTTTCTTCTAGCTTTATTAGAACAATATAAAATAAAATACTCTCCTACATCGATGTATTTATTTTTTCCTTTTTTATCTTTTTCACCTGCATTTTTATTGATCTGATATTCTTTGCCTACTTGCTACTTAAATCACTTAATTTTCATTCTCATAAAATTAATGTAGGCATATGTAAAACATACAGAATCAGTCAGAAGACTACATTTTTATAATTACTAATAAATGCTTTTACAAACTACGGAATTATTCTTGGACACAAAATCATAGTTTTTTTTATAACAAGGAGGGACTGCAAGTATCTTGTCCAACCTCATTTTACAGAGAGTTAAAATAAGCAAGTTTGGAATTTTAGAATAATTTTTTATTTTGTATCTTTTTGAAATAGGATGTGAGCTGCAATGAAATTCAAACAGTACCTTCTCAAATTGGTAATTTGGAGGCTTTGAGAGACCTCAACCTCAGAAGAAATCACTTAGTACGTTTGCCAGAAGGTAAGAAACTGTGAAATAATTGTTTTATTATTATTTGTCTTTTATTTTAAAGATCACTGAGATTGATGTGTATGAGACAGAAATATATGGAGTTACGGCCAATGTTTGAGATTTAAGATTTACTTAATATGTTATCTCTTCCATTGTGAATTTTCTTTTATTTTTTCAACATGTTTATTTCTTTATTTTGAAAAATTTAAAGAAATATAGACAACTATAAACACACCTGTGCCTGCCACCCAGAAATAAAAGGTGGTAGTTTTGTTAACATATGCTTTGTACTTTTTGAAATAAATTTAGTTCTTAGTATTTATAGTAAAAGTTAAATTCTATATATAGCATACATACACAAAATATTTAATTTCTTACAACACTTCTATTGACTTGCAACCATTTCTGATTTGACAATAAAGTAATGATCTTATGGTTTTACTGGTCCCTTGTCACATTCTATCAAGTGACTAAACTAGTAATCTTTGAGTATGATGTTATATATTCCCATTCTAGCTTGATTTTTTTAAAAATTAAATCTTTATTGTTAAGATAATTACAGTTGTTCCTTTTTTTCCCTCCCTAGCTCCCCTCCACCTGGTTCCTCCCCTCCCCACCCCCCACTGTCCTCATCCATGGATGTATGATTTTTGTCCAGTCTCTTCCCCCATCCCCCAAATCCCTTTCCTTCCAAGGATTGTCAATCCACTTCCTTTCTATGCCCCTGATTCTATTATATTCACCAGATTATTCTGTTCATCAGATTTTTTATTCACTGTATTTTTAGATTCATTTATTGATAGATTAGTATTTGTTGTTCATAATTTTTATCTTTACCTTTTTCTTCTTCCTCTTCTTAAAGAATACCTTTCAGCATTTCATATAATATTGGTTTGGCGGTCATGAACTCCTTAAACTTTTTCTTATCTGCAAAATTCTTTATCTGACCTTCAATTCTGAATGATAGCTTTGCTGGGTAGAGTAATCTTGGTTGTAGGTTCTTGATATTCATCACTTTGAATATTTCTTGCCACTTCTTTCTGGCCTGCATAGTTTCTGTTGAGAAATCAGCTGACAATCATTTGAGTGCTCTCTTGTAGGTAAGTAACTGTTTTTCTCTTGCTGTTTTTAATATTCTCTTTATCTTTTACTCTTGGCATTTTAATTATGATGTGTCTTGGTGTGGTCCTCTTTGGATTCCTTTTGTTTGGGGTTCTCTGCACTTACTGAACTTGTAAGTCTATTTCTTTCAGCAGGTGGGGAGGTTTTCAATCATTATTTCTCTTCAAATAGGTTTTCAGTATCTTGCTCTCTCTCTTCTTCTGGCACCCCCATAATTCTGATGTTGGTATGCTTGAAGTTGTCCCAGAGGCTATCTTCATGTTTTTGGATTCTTTTTTCTTCTTGCTTTTCCAGTTGGGTGTTTTTTGCTTCTTCGTTTTTCAAATATTGACTTGATACTTGAGATCTTCTAGTCTCTTTTAGATCTCTGTATATTATTTTTTATTTCAGTCAGTGTATGCTTAATTTCTCGTTGGTCCTTTTTCATGTCCTCGAGGGTGTCACTAAATTTATTGGCCTTTTCTAGAAAATTCTTGAAAAACCTTATAACCATAGTTTTGAACTCTGTCCCATAGTTTGCTTTCCTCCATTTCTTTAATTTGTGATCTGTTTCTTTGTCTCTGCATTTTGGCTGCTTCCCTGAGTTGATAGAGTGACTTTGTGTGCTAGGTGTCCTATAGGATCCAGTGGCTCAGCCTTCCCAGTTACCTGAGGTGGACACTCTTGGTGCACCCGTTTGTGGGCTGTGTGCACAGTCTTTCTGTAGTTAAATCTTGATTGTATCACTGGGGGAATTGACCTCCAGACCAGTTGGCTGTGAGGATCAGCTGTGTCTATGATGGGAGAGCTACTGTGCTAGAGACACCCTTATGAGGCAAGACTTGCTTCATGGGGCTTTAGTGCTCACTGAGTCTGCCCCTGACTGTGTCCCTCAGTTCTAGTTTGTTAGGTAAGTTTAGATTTCAAAAGACTAGGGCATTTATATGCAAAAGCCTCTGTGCACAGCTTGGATTTGATGGAGTCTCAGGGTGGACCAAACAGCAATGGCTTCCCGTCAGCCCTGCCCTAAGAGGCCCCTGGGTCTCAGTGTCCTACGGTAATCTCTGCAAGCACCTCTGAGAGAAAGCCACCTTCGCGTTCCGCTCACTGCCAGACAGTCCAGTTTCTCTCCTTGAGAGTCTGGGTCCCCAGAGTCTCACCTGGAATTGGAGCTCTTAGCATTTGGGAGCTTGTGTCTCCCTGTGGATTGAAAAATCCACCTGTGTACTCAGTTGCCAACCCTCTCCATGCACACACCTCCATACCTCTGCTCTTTACTTCCACAACTCTTCCGAGTCTCAGTGTGCTTTTCTCTCTTCCTTTTAGTTTTAGAATTTCCACTTTGCCAGCCTTCCTGTAGTTTTGGATGATGTCCGTTTTGTCTTTTAGTTGTAGTTTTGAAGTGGTTGTACAAGGCAGCAAGTTCAGATGTTTACCTATGCTGCCATCTTGGTTTCTCTCCCATTGTGAATTTTAAAAGGTAGACTCTTCAGTGATAAGTTCCAATAACTGTTGACCAGAGATTCTATTTTTAAACCCTGATGTAATTGATGACTAGGGTTGGTCACTGGAAGTTTCAGTAAGCATAACTCTTTGGGAGCACATGAAACATTTTTGATAAGGGATAGTTTAATAAAATCAAAAACATTCCTGCAATTAGCTCTGACTTAAAAATGGACTTTACTTTGCCATAGTTGGTTTGGTTCAGTGGATAGGGAGTCAGCCTGTAGCCCGAAGGGTCCCAGCTTCGATTCCGGTCAAGGGCACATGCCTGGGTTGCAGGCTCAATTCCCAGGAGGGGGTGTACAGGAGGCAGCTGATTGATGATTCTCTCTCATCATTGATGTTTCTATTTCTCCCTCTCCCTTCCTCTCTGAAATCAATACAAATATATATATTTTTTAAATGGACCTTACTTGAACTTAATAACTTTATTCTTCACTGGAAATGTTCAGGTAGAGGCTAATTAACCACTTGGAGATGAAGTATAAAGAGTAAATAATGAATAGAGTGAGAGACTACACTAGGAGACTGACTATACGCTCTGGTGTATGTATTTGAATGAAAAATATTGATGATTAAACAAATTAGTATAATTAGCAATCTTTTAAAAATACAAATTCATGTAAGAAGAAGCTATAAAAGAAAATGAAAATAAGGAGAGCCATTAATCTATTAGATCAGATAATTTCCTTAATTTTATTAATGAAAATTTCCCATATATAAATAAGAGAGCACAATGAATCATCAGCTGCAGTAATCATCAGCAATTCTTATTTCATCTGTACACCCATGCAGTTTCCCTTACTTTATCCTCTAGAGCAGTCATGATCCCTTTGGGGGTTGAATGACCCCTTTTACAGGGGTCGCCTAAGACCATCGGAAAATGCAGATATTTACATCACGATGCATAACAGTAGCAAAATTTCATGGTTGGGGGTCACCACCACATGAGGAACTATATGCAAGGGTCGTGGCCTTAGGAAGGTTGAGAGCCACTGCTCTAGAGTAATTTGAAACGACTTACAGATATTCATCTGTAAACATTTCAGAATATATATCAGAAAGATAAGGAATATTCAGGAGGTATTTGTATGACAATGATTTTCTAGATTCTTTAACAAAACATGACTTCTAGTGTACACTAAATACTGAATTAACTAGTGATGTTTTTGATTTACTATATAATCCAAATGTTTCCCCCATTTGATCCAGTATGATATTTACTGGATATTAAATATTATACAGCAGTATGATATTTAGTTCTAACATACTAGTGTAGCTTTGTCATTTTGGATCCCAAGTAAGCATCTCCAAAAGTGACTTGCCAGTCCACTTTAATACACTTACTACAGCACACTATCCCAGAATCCTACATATCTTTCCTCTCACAAGGCTTGTCTAGTTACCCTTTAACCTTGTATCTTCAAAGCCTTCTTTTTTTTCCCCTAGTTCTGCCTTCTATCACCTCAGGAATGCGAATGAAGGCCTCAGCAGAACTAACCAGAGTCATGACTCAGGGCCTTATAACCCCAAATTTTTATCTAGGATTAACCCTCAACTCAGAACCCATCTACTGTGGTTGATCTTTAACGGCTTACTAAATAAGTGTAATAATATTGCCTTAATGTGAAATCAATTAATGGAAACAGTGGAATTTAGTGAAAATGAAAATTTGGGAGTTTCAGATGACAACTTCAGTCTAATAGTTTTATCATCTAATATGTTCCCATGTCATATTTTGAATGCATATTCCCAAGAAAATTGTGAACTTAACAAATAGTTTCAAATATTGTTTTAAAATCAATTTATCTTGTAACTTCAGGATATTCAGTTAAACTGAGATGGCCAAAAAGCTTTATTCCAAGTTAGTGTGGAAGTTTATGTTAATTAATTGGTGGTCTCTAACATAATTCAGTAGATAAAATATTGTAGCCTTTGTTATATTGCCATTTTTATTTTAAACTAATTAAAATTTTTAACAAATAATATCCAAGAAGTCATCCTATCTAATAAAGAGGGAATATGCAAGTTGTCCATCACTCTGTCACAAAGATGGTGGTGCCCATAGCCACAAGATGGTGGCACTCAGTCCCCTCAGCCCCACTGGAGTCCTCCAATCTGGGGGTATGGCAAGCAGGTGGGTCGGCTGCTCCGCTTGCCTGCTGCTGGAGATCCCAGCCCTTTCAATCCCACTGGACACGAACAGGCAAGTATCTCCACAGGCAGCAGAGGACAGGGCCTGCTTGCCCATTACCTCAGCAACCTGTAAGCAGGCAAGCAGGCCCCACAGACAGCCATGGGGAGTGGACCTAAGTGGACATCCCCTGAGGGCTCCCAGATTGGAGAAGGTGCAGGTCAGGCTGAGGGACGCCACCCACCCTGTACATGTGTTTTGTGCACCGAGCCTGTAGTATACAAATAATATCAAAAAGCTTAAAATAAATAATAGCATTTACCCTGCCTCATTTATCCCCTTCCCCAATTTAAAGGGCCAGAAGTATCTACCTTCAATTCCATTGACACTTTTTACTGGTATTTGCTGACATTTCTAATTATATGCTTTTATAGTTATTGCTAGATTTATCAACTTTTGATATATGTCAGTTTTCTGTAATAGTAGATGAGGATTTAATTCCTATGTTATTACCATTATATTTTTACTTCTCTCTTTGTAATTTCACAGTGTGATTTTATCACATCTTTTGATTAAATTGTTATTCATTGTATACATTATTATAACTATATAAATGTTGTTCCCTGCCAATTAAAATAATGTACTCTAATTTTATTTTCTTCCTTGTATATATTTTTTTTCTTCTAGAGTTACTAATTTTTCTGTTTCTTTTCATTTGCTTGGTTATTTAGGTAATTGGTTAATTCCCCCCTTTTTCTAGCATCCTTGTTAGTCAAACCAATGAGATTACCCATCATTTTTTATTCCCTGCATATCTCCCTTATTGAGTCTTTATTCCTTCTCTTCCAATCTAGACTGGTGGTTCTGTTACTGTTGCCCAGCTTTCTTTGTTCTGTATTGAGTACTCTTATTCCTGGATTCCATGTCTTTTGTCTTTATTGCTTTTTTTTAAATTTCAACTTTATTGAGGTATGAGAGGCCTGGTGCATGAAAGTTGTGCATGAGGGTTGTGTCCCTCAACCCAGCCTGCACCCCCTCCATTCTGGACCCCTCAAGGGATGTCCAACTGCCCATTTAGGCCCCATCCTACCAGACATCCCTCTCACAATCCAGGACTGCTGGCTCCCAACTGCTGACCTGCCTGCCTTCCTGATTTCCCCTAACTGCTTCTACCTGCCAGCCTGATAACCCCATAACCACTCCCCTGCCAGCCTGATTGATGCCTAACTACTTCTCTGCCAGCCTCATTGCCTCTAACTGCCCTCCCCTGCAAGCCTTGTCACCCCAACTGCTCTTCCTTGCAGGCCTGGTCCCCACCTATTGCCCTTCCCTGCAGGCCTGGTCACCCCAACTTCCTTCTTCTGCTGGCCTAGTCACCCCTTACTGTCCTCCCCTGCAGGCTTGATCACTCACAACTGTCCTCTCTTGCAGGCCTGGTCCCTGCCAACTGCCCTCCACTGCTAACCATCTTGTCGCAGCCATCTTGTGTGTTGGAGTGTTATTATTCTTTTATTAGATAGGATAATTGACAAATAATTCCTTTCTTTATTCTGTCATTTTCCTGGAGGGCATCTTCTAATAGTTTCTTGAGGACATGTTATAGGAAAACTTTTTCTTTTTAAATCCTCATTGAGGAATGAGAATATGTTTTTCCATTGATTTTTAGAGAAAGTGAAAGGGAAGGAGAAGGGGCAGAGAAAGAGAGAAAGATAAACATCAATGTGAGAGAGATACATTGATTGGTTGGCTTATACGTCCCCAAGGATTGAACCTACAATTCGGTGCACAAGCCAACACTCTAACTATTGAGCAGTGCTGGGCAGGGCAGGAAAACATTTTTTAAAATTGATTTCTTATTTATTTTATTTTTATATTTACTTATAAAGAAAACATGTTTTGATACTTCACTTGGAAAGATACATCTTTATTCTATACTCACCCTTATTAATAATTTGGTTATAGATTCTAGATTGAAAATTATTTCCTCTCCAGATTTTCAGGTCTTTTTTCACTTTTAACTTTCAGTGTTAAAAATTAATGGTTGAAAATTTGATGCTATTCTTAATTTCAGTCCATTATTTGTGACACATTGTTATTCTCTCCAGCAGATTTTAAGATCTTCCCGTTTTTTATATGCTCTGAAAGTTATGATGGTGTGCCATAATATAAGTTTTTTTACTTGGTGGGCCTCTTTCCAAACCAGAGATTCACATCTTTCGTTCTAGAAAATTGTCTTACATCTTTTTTTCTTAAGTACTTACAATTTTTTTTATTATCATACAATAAAATTGACTTCTTGGGGTGGGGGGGAAATAGTACAGTTTTATGAGTTTTAACTTATTTTTTTATGCAACCACCACCACAGTCACTTCAAAAAAAGCTCCTTTTTAAAATACACTCACCCTTCACTTCCTGTTTTGTTTTCCATCCCTATGGTTTGTCTTTTCTAAAATGTCAGATAAATGGAATCATATATACATTTTCATGTTGATTTCTGTCCCCAATTTAAAACCTTCTCATGTTTGTTTTTTTTTCACTTCTCAGAAAATTTACTTTCTCATATATGCCTTAATTGAGCAGTAATACCTATTAGCTGATCATACAGTCACAATAAGCTTCCTAGTTTTAAGGAAGTTAATAAAATATCTTGAAGGATTTTTACCAGGAGTGAAAAGTGAGATACCTTGCAGCTCCTGGTAGTCAGGTCACAGTTTTTTTTTTAATGGATCTTGGTTCTGTTCCTACAGTATGGAAATCTGTGTATCTCTAACTTGTTCTTTATACAAACTATCATCTGATCCCTTTGTTATCCCCATCTTTCTATGATATCAGGCCTTCAACTTTCTGTAGTTCTGTAAGGAGTCAAACAGCTTGCTTTTCATTAGTGTTCCTATCTGTAGCATTTAGATTTCATTTTATACCACTTTGCTAAATCAATCACTAAGAAAAAATGGAAGTAAATACTTATATTAAATCCACTATATTTAGCAGAAGCTCCTGTCAAAATTGTCTTGTTTTGAAGTATTATTAATTGTTCATTTCCATTTTATCTCTGCAGAGCTGGCAGAGTTGCCTTTGATACGGTTAGACTTCTCCTGCAATAAAATTACAACAATCCCTGTTTGTTATCGGAACCTCAAGCACCTACAGATGATTGCCCTAGATAACAATCCATTACAGTCTCCTCCTGCACAGGTAAACCATCATTTATTTGAAGTATGTTATGAACTTTTTTGGCAAAGAATGAAACTTTATGCATTTGTTAATATGCATTTGTCTTTCTTTAGAAATTAAGTTCTTTTAAAATAAATGCACACACTTATGTATTTATTAGAAGCCTTGACTAAATAGTGTGGAAGATAGGTACAGTGTCCAGAAGTGTTTTTTCTTTTCATTAAATTGATCTTCTAAAAAACTTGTGGGCTCTAACCTGTTTGGCTCAGTGGATAGAGTGTTGGTCTTCAAATTGAAAGGTTCCAGGTTCGATTCCAGTCAAGGGTCATGTACTTTGGTTGCAGGCACATCCCCAGGAAGAGGTATGCCGGAGGCAGCTGATCAATGTTTCTCATTGATGATTCTAACTCTGTCCCTCCCTTCCTTTCTGTAAAATATCAATAAAATATATATTTTTAAAAATTAAAAATAAAATAAAAAACTTGTGGGAATCTTTCATAAAGTTTTTTCTAATAAAATTTGAGTTAATTTTTTTTCTGGTAAAATTTGAATGTGCACAATGAAATGCTAGAGACAAATAAAAATACTTAGCTTTCAGAACTAATAATTATCAGTGCATCTCTTCTTACCAGAGTTATTGTATCTTCCCTTTTCCTAAAATCTTAAATTCCTTTATTTATTTAGTTTAGTCATTTGCTTAGCAATGACTGAAATGAGTCTATTTTATATAAAGTAATTATGGGTAGTGTTACATACAGATTTTAAACATCATACAATCTAAAAAATATTTACCAACCTGTAGCTTTTTTTACTCTACAATCAACTGATGGTACAACCCTGTCTAGCAACTATAAAACTTTATGAGTAAACATCATAACTACAGAGGAGTCTCATAATCCTAAAGAATTTGTGTTTTGACTTCTGGGACAGAAGCCAATAGGTAGCAACAGAAATATACTGTATATATAGCTTTAATATTTAAACATTTCCTGCTTTTCTTTCTGACAGAATGTACAATGGAGAACATAATAGTACATGATTGTTGGATTACTAAAAGCAAAAGTTGCTAATATAATTTATGTGGGAGCAATGCTTTAAATTCCTGACTATGCCTAACTAATAATAAGTTTATTTGATACTCAGTTTGTAATCATAAATTATCTTATATGTTATTGAGTCTGATTAGTATCTAGAAAATAGAACCTATATTTATACCATTTAAATGCCTAAAATAACAAATAATATAATTTGTTAAAATGAGTGTTAGATTTTTAGTATTTGCACTTAATAGAAATGCCTGCTATTTCCAATATACATTGAGTAAAAGACTGATTGTAATTAAAAAAGGGGCACATTTCAGATGAGTAATAATTTGATTGCATGTATGTGTTACTTTATTTAGATATGCATAAAAGGCAAAATTCACATATTTAAGTACCTGAACATACAAGCTTGTAAGATTGCTCCAGATCTGCCAGATTATGATAGGAGACCCTTGGGTTTTGGCTCCTGGTGAGTATGTTCTTTTATTGTTATTATTATTGTCATATTCCATCTCACAAGATATAAAATACACTAGACCCTTAAATCTGCCTGAATGTTTGACTATAAAGAAATGACCTATTTTGACACTAATTTTCTCAGAATACTTATATTCAGTAAAATGTTGATTAGAGATGGCAAAGTGTAGCTCTAATCAGGGTTTCTCAATCTCAACAGTTTGTTATTTTGGACCAGATAATTCTTTATTGCGAGGAGCTGTCCTATACATTGCAAGATATTTAGCAGTATCTTCAACTTTCTGTTGTACTCTCCCAGTATGATAAAAATGTCTCCAGACATTGCCAAATATCCCCTGGGGGCCAGGGGAAGATAAAGGGGTCTTTAATTGAAAACCACTGGTCTGAGTGATTTGAATATTAACCTAGCTCTGCTCTTAACTAGCTCTGTGATTTAGGCAAATCTCTCAAACTTTTATGCTTCGTTTTTCCTATAGGGAGTGAAGAGATTGGATTTGATGACTATTAATGTCACTTTGGGATCTAAACAATCAATTAAAGAAAAGATATACAAAAATATAAAAGTAGCTTTTATTTTATACATACTAGTTGATTTTCTCCCTTGGAGTTAGTAATTCTTGCTAAGATAAAGTTTTTCCCCTTAAACTCCTATTCTACCTTTGAGATTTGTGAAACCATTACAAATAAAGTATCAAAATGGTTTCGCAATGTGCTAGAAATTTTAAAATATACATATATGTATGCTAGAGGCCTGGTGCATGAAATTTGTGCATAGGTGGAGCCCTAGGACTGGCTGGTGATCTGGGCCTACTGGCCAGAGGGCGGGACAGGGCGTGGGAGGTTGGCCGCTGGCCCCAAGGAAGGAGCCAGCCCTCGGCCCCCTGGGAAAGGGGCCAAATCCACTGCCACCCACCCCCAGTTTACCTTCCCATTCCAAGGCCAGGAGAGGAGGCTGTGGTCACTGGGCCAGGCACTGATGCCGGAACCCCGCCACCACATGGTCTCCTGCCTCCCCCCTCCTCCTTCCCTCACCACTGTTCACCACCATGGCCTGCCAGCCAGTGGGAAGGAACAGCATAGGAGGTTGGCTGCCAGTCCCCCTGAGAAAGGGGCATGTCCGCTACCACCCACCCCCGGTTCCCCAGCCCAGCCTGAGGCCTGGCCCCAATTGGGTGATCAGGGCCTGCCGGCTGGGGGAGGGACCACAGGAGGTTGGCTGGCCAGGGGTTGGCTGTGAGAGTGTACTGACCACTAGGGGGCAGCTCCTACATTGAGCGCCTGCCCCTTGGTGGTCAGTGCTTGTCATAGCTACCGGTCATTCCTGTCATTCTGGTTGTTCCCGTCGCTTAGGCTTTTGTATATGTATATAGATAATTTACATATTTATATATACATAAAATATTTCCTTGAACTCCTCATGCACCAGTGAATGATATATACCTTCATATCTTTCTCACTGGGATACAGATGAGTGATAATTAATTTGTCTTGTTTAAGCCTCTGAAATTTTGGTTGGTTGTTATGACAGTAGTATTATAGAACTCATAAAAATGAAATTATATGTCCTTTTTAAAAATTCAGCATCATGACAGTGAAAATATTGATGTTTTTAATATCCTGGAGTGAATGAATAAATAATATAGTAAGTATAGGTTTAACTTAATAAAAACAACACCCTGCTAATCTGTTTTCAAATGGAACTATATCATTTTGCAGTCTCACCAACAACTTATTTGAGTTCAAGCTGCAAACATTTGTATTGTCAGTCTTTAATTTCAGGTATTCTGGTGGAGGTAAAGTATTATCTCATTATGATTTTAATTTATATTTTTCTCATGACTAGTGATACTGAGTATCTTCTTGTGTGGTTATTGGTCATTATTTACCTTCTTTTGTGAAATGTTTAAATCTTTTGCCCATTTTATTATTCTTTTTAAACACGTTTTTACTGATTTTAGAGAGAAAGAGAGAGAGGGATATATAAAGAGGAACATCAATGAGAGAGATGTCCATCAGCTGCTTCCTTCATGACCCCCACTGGGGATCGAGCCCACAACCCTAGCATGTACCCTGACTGGAAATTGAACCAGGGACCTCTTGGTTCATGGGTCCATGCTCAACCACTGAGACACTCCAGCCATATTGTTCTGTAGGTCAGAAGTCTAAATATTGGTCTCCTCAGGATATTGGCAAAGCTGCATTTTCTTCTGTAAGATGCATGTTCTTGCCTTTTTGAATGTTTAGAGGTTGTCTACATTCCTGGCTCTTGGTCCCCTTTCTCCCTCTTCAAGCCAGCATTACACCACTATGATCTCCCCTTCTGCCTCCCTCTTCAACTTTTAAGGACCCTTGTGATTCCAATGAAAACACTTTCAGATAATTCAAGATAATCTTTCTATTTTGAGGTCAACCAATTAGCAATCATATTTCTATCTGTAACTGTAATTCCCCTTTGCCAGATAAAGTACGGATTCTAAGGATAAAGTCTTGGGCATCTTTGCACACCATTAATGTAAGGTAAAAAAATAAAAATGGTAGTTGCACACAGTGGTGGGATGAGAAAAATTGACTGGGCAGGGATGGATTTGTGGCAATTTTCTGGCAAAATAGAAATATCCTATATCATGATATAGGTATATGTTATTATAAAGACGTATTTATTTATCAACAGTGCACAGCAAAGGTGAGTGTATTTCAATGAATGTAAGAGTACTATTAAAAGTAAAAACAGAGAGAAGCTAAGATGGCGGCGTAGGCGAACACCTAAACTGCTGTCTCGCACAACGGTTTCAAAACTACAACTAAAAGACAGAATGGACATCATCCAAAACCACAGGAAAGCTGGCTAAGTGGAAATTCTACAAGTAGAAAGAAGGAGAGGGGCTCACGGAGACTCAGAGGAGCTGCAAAAAGCTGAAGTACAGAGACGTGCCTGGAGAGGACGGGCGGCTGGATGGCTTCCTCTAGTGGGAGGGAGACAGAAACTGCACTGAAATCCAGTTCTGACTGCACTGAACCCAGTTCCAGGCGCAACTCATATGGGGGGAGTCTGGACTGTCGGGGAAAAGAGAGGAGTGCATGGAAACTTTGGGGAGCTGCAAAAGGCAGAGGTCTAGAGGCATGCGCACAAGTGCATACAGAAAGGACTGACTGCTGATTGTGCCACTGGCTTTCTCTAGCGGGAGAAAGATGGAACCTCCCAACTGTGCTGAACTTCAGTTCCGACTGTACTAAACCCCAGTTTCATGCCAGACCCTGGGGACCCAGACTCATACGGGTCCACAGAGCGCATGGAAACTCAGGGGAGCCGAGAAAGGCAGAGGGCTGGAGGCATGCTCAAAGAGGGCTGCAGCAATTACCAAGGGACACAGACCCAGGGGTCTCATGGGGTAGGGCTGACAGGAAGCCAAGGCTATTTGCTCAGCCCAGAGACTCCACCCCATCCAAGCTGAGCACAGAGGCTTTTGCAATTTTGCAAGTCTTGTCTCATAAGGCTGACTCCAACACAGAAGTCCTTCTGGTATAGACACAGCTAATCCTCACAACCAATTGGCCTGGAGGTCAATTCCTCCCAGTGATAGCAACAACAATCAAGACATAACTACAACAAGGCTGTACACACAGTCCACAAAGGTGTGAACCAAGAGTGTCCACCTCAGGTAACTGGGGAGGCAGAGATACAGGACCATATAGGACACCTAACACACAAAGCTACTCTTATCAACTCAAGGAAGCAACAAAATGTGGAGACAAAGAAACAGATCACAAACGAAAGAAATGGAGGAAAACAAACAATTGGATGTAGGGTTCAAAACCATGATTATAAGGTTTTTCAAGAATTTCCTAGAAAGGATGGATACATTTAATGAGACCCTTGAGGATATGAAAAAGGACCAACTAGAAATTAAACATACACGGACTGAAATAAAAAATATTATACAGGCTGGGTGCGGAGCATGGGCACGCAGGACTTTCGAGTGTCTGACCTGGGAACTCCCACCAGCCATGAGCCTCTGGACAGACAAGCACCAGCCCTACTCACTGGTGCGGCTGGACTACCACAGAGAGCAGGCGGCTGGGTTGTGCAGCCTGATACAGTGTGGTGACTTTCCTCATTTGTTAGTGTATGGTCCATCAGGTGCTGGTAAAAAGACAAGAATTATGTGTATTCTATGTGAACTTTATGGTGTTGGAGTGGAAAAATTGAGACTTGAACATCAGACCATCAAAACCTCATCTAAAAAGAAAATTGAAATTAGCAGTATTGAAAGCAATTACCACCTTGAAGTTAATCCCAGTGATGCTGGAAATAGTGACTAGGTAGTAATTCAGGAGATGTTGAAAACAGTGGCACAGTCACAGCAACTTGAAACAAACTTTCAAAGAGACTTTAAAGTGGTTTTGTTGGTAAGAGTTTGACAAACTGACCAGAGATGCCCAACATACCTTGCATAGATCCATGGAAAAGTATATGTCTTCCTGCAGATTGATCTTGTGTTGCAATTCTACATCTAAAGTGATACCACCTATTCGTAGTAGGTGTCTGGCAGTTCGTGTCTGGCAGTTCGTGTGCCTGCTCCCAGCATTGAGGATATTTGCTATGTTTTATCTACTTTGAGCAAGAAGGAAGGTCTGAATCTCCCTTCACAGCTGGCTCATAGGCTTGCAATGAAGTCCTGCTGAAGTCTCAGAAAAGTGCTACTCATATGTGAAGCCTGCAGAGTGCAACAATATCCTTTCACTGAAGATTAAGAAGTCCCTGAATCAGATTGGGAGGTGTATCTGAGGGAGACTGCCAATGCTATTATCAGTCAGCAGATTCCACAAAGGCTCCTTGAAGTTCGTGGAAGACTCTATGAGCTTTTAACTCATTGTATTCCTCCTGAAATAATAATGAAGGGCCTTTTTACATAATTGTGATGGACAGAACTTTTACATAATTGTGATGGACAACTGAAAGGAGAAGTGGCCCAGATGGCAGCTTACTATAAACATCATCTGCAGCTAGGTATTAAAGCCATTTATAATTTGGAAGCATTTGTGGCCAACTTTATGGCACTTTATAAGAAGTTCATGGAAGATAGATTGGAAGGCATGATGTTCTAAATTACATTTATCAGTAATTCTTTATATGTCTCACTGTCAGCATTTACATTCAGTTTATATTGCAGGAGTTGTAGGTAAAATAAACTTTACTTAATCATGTTCTTTTTAAATTCCTCTGTGAACCATTAATCATTACTCTCTAAGTTAAATAATTATTTCTATGCTATTGAAGTATATTTAAAGGACACAACTAGAAATTTCAGAGTCCATGATTTTATTTTAAAAATTTGCTATCCAAGTATGCAATGTTGATCCTCCCATTTTTCAGTTAATTTCTCTCACCTGCTGAAGGAAATTTGCACATAGTAAAACAAAGATTAGTGCTAATCTTTGGGCTCAGTAGATAGAGCATCTGCCTGCAGACTGAGGATCTCAGGTTCTATTCTGGTTAAGGTCACATATCTCTGTTGGAAGCTTGATCCCTGGCCCACTTTGGGTATATGCAGGCATTAACCAATCAATGTCTCTCTCTCATGTTGATGTTTCTGTGTCTCTTCCCCTCCCTTCCACTCTCTCTAAAGATCAATGGGAAAATATCCTCTAGATGAGTATTTTGGGGCACAGGTACATAACAATTTGGTAAGTCTTCATCGTTAGTCATATTTTCCTCAACCAAGAATTATATTTTTGCAGAAAATATAAGAATTAATTTTGAAAACACAGCTAACATGGGTGTAGAAAATATTGAGACTGCAAAATCCAACCTTTATTTCAGTGATTCAGATTTGGTATTAGATTGACTAGTAAGTAATAAGCATGCTTTCGTTAAGTGTTTGAGACTTGAAGAATATGCATCATGTAGTTCTGAAGCAAAGTTATATTACTGTGGAAGTTACTTTTTAAAAAATATATATTTTATTGATTTTTTACAGAGAAAAAGGGAGAGGGATAGAGAGCTAGAAACATCGATGAGAGACATCGATCAGTTGCCACTTGCACACCCCCTACTGGGGATGTGCCCGCAACCAAGGTACATGCCCTTACCAGAATCAAACCTGGGACCCTTCAGTCCACAGACTGACTCTCTTCCACTGAACCAAACCAGTTTCAGCTGGAAGTTACTTTTTAAACAAGTATATATTGTGTCATTGATCTTGTGCTTTGGAACCTTTTTTTATTTATTTCCAAGTAATTTTATTAAGAATTTTTTTTGTTTCCTGAATCAATAAATACCATACAAAACAATATAAAAAAAATACATATTATACAGAGACCAAACAGCAGACTAGAGGAAGGCAAGAATCAAGTTAAAGATTTAAAATACAAAAAAGCAGAAAACACTTAACTGAAAAAGCAAAAAGAATCCAAAAATGTTAAGGTAGTCTAAGGAGCCTCAGGGACAATTCAACAAAATTATGGGGATGCCAGAAGAAGAGAGAGAGCAAGATACTGAAAACCTATTTGAAGAAATGACTGAAAACTTTCCCTGCCTGGTGAAAGAAATAGACTTACAAGTCCAGGAAGTGCACAGACCCAAAGAGGACCACACCAAGACACATCATAATTAGAGCAAAAGACAAAGAGAGAATATTAAAAGCAGCAAGAGAAAAACCATTAATTACCTACAAGGGAGCACCCATATGATTGTCAGCTGAATTCTCAACAGAAACTATGCAGGCCAGATGGGAGTGGCAAGAAATATTCAACGTGATTAATAGCAAGAACCTGAAACCAAGAATACTCTATCTGGCAAAGCTATCATTCAGAATTGAAGGCCAGATAAAGAGCTTCATAGATAAGAAAAAGCTAAAGGAGTTCATCAACTCCAAACCAGTATTATATGAAATGCTGAAAGGTACTCTTTAAGAAGAGGAAGAAGAAGGGAGATAAAGATAAAAATTATGAACAATAAATACATATCTATCAACAAGTGAGTCTAAAAATCAAGTGAATTAAAAATCTAATGAACAGCTGAGACTGGTTTGGCTCAGTGGATAGAGGGTTGGCTTGCAGACTGAAAGATCCCAGGTTCGATTCAGGTCGGGGGCATGTACCTTGCTTGTGGGCACATCTCCACTGTGGGGCGTGCAGGAGGCGGCTGATCGATGTCTCTCATCGATGTTTCTGACTTTCTATCTCTCTCTCTTCCTCTCTGTAAAAAAATCAATAAAATATATTTAAAAAAATCCAATGAACAGAATAAACTGGTGAATATAATAAAATCAGGAGCGTAGAAAGGGAGTGGACTTATAATTTTCACAGGGAAAGGGGTGAGGGGGTTGCGGGAAGAGACTGGACAAAAATCATACACCTGTGGATGAGGACAATCGGGGGGAGGTAAGGGCAGAAGGAGGGGAGCTATTGGGGGGGGGAAGAGGAACAATTGTAATAATCTGAACAAAGATTTATTAAATTTTTAAAAAGTAAAAACAAATGACAGGGACATTGGAAATGGATGGAGGAATAGGTGAAACAAGGATGGCAGGATGTTATTTTTGAAGCTGGTAATAAGTACCTAGGAGCTCATTATTCTTTTTACTCTGTTTTAATTTGTAATTTTTCATAATAAAAAATTAAAAGAATGTTCATTTAGTTCTAAATAGCTTAAGTCCTTAAAAGCCATGAAAATGTCTATTTGTAAAATCTATTTATTTCAAATGTTAATTTTAAAATAACAAACTTTGTAGTAATAACTAATGTCTCTTTTTGGCAGCCACGAAGAACTATACTCAGGTCGCCCTTATGGAGCCCTTGATTCAGGTTTCAATAGTGTTGACAGTGGTGATAAGAGATGGTCAGGGAATGAAGTAAGTGTTTATTCTGTTCTTCATGTTATAACTCCTGATTAAGAGAATATCAAATGATGAAAATGGAAAGTTTCTTAGTTGGGTTCAATTTCTCTTTACCTAAAACATACAGAAAAACCAAAGGAAGGGTATAAATTCTGTATAGTCATACCATCCAAAAATTGTTTCTTCACTATCTTTTTACCATTTGTGCTTTACATGTTTGTTACCTCAATGTCTTATATAAATAGTTTTATATCCTAGAAACATAAGGAAGAACTGAGTCAGTTACAACTGATTGGTACAGAAATGGGAACCTTAGTAAAGAATATCTACATACTCAAGATAAATGACTTCCTTAGCCAATTATATCAGATTTCTCTTTTGTTTAGTTATTAGTACTATATTTTCTCTTTTTATAAATTACTACAGTATTATATTTTAGCTACAGATTGGGTTAAGTGATTTAAGTACTATTTATAACATCATTTCATTGAGAATCCAAAGCAAATTAATTTTAGGTGTGCAATGATTTGTAAAATTACTTCTGTATTTATAATAAAAGCCTAATATACTAAGTGTCCGATTGTCCATTCAACCAATTAAAGCATAATATCCTAATGATATGCTAAGGCTGCTCAACTGCTTGCTATGATGTGCACTGACCACCTGGGGGCAGACACTCCACCGGTATGTTAGCTTCTTGCTGGGTCCAGACGATTGGGGCTGAGTGTGACAGGCCAGACATGCTCTGGAGCTCTCCTACAGCCCCTCCCCAGCTTGCCAACCTCCTGCATCCCTTCCCAGGCCCGATAATGCACTGGTGGGGTCCCTTAGCTTGGCCGGTGCCCTCTTGCAATCCAGGACCCCTCAGGGGATGTTGGAGAGCCAGTTTCAGCCTGATCTTGCTCAACACAGGAGCTGCACTCTAGTGGTTAGTGCACTCCCACATTAGGAGTGCTTCTCAGCCAGAAGCTGGGCTCACAGCTGGTGATTACAGTGACAGAGGCGGGGACCTCTCCCACCTCCATGGCAGTCGGACATCCCCTGAGGGTTCCCAGACTGCAAGAGGGTGCAGGCCGGGCTCAGGGACCCCCTTACCCCTCAAGTGCATTAATTTCATGCACTGGGCCTCTAGTAGATACATATATGTAAATTAAGTTCATGTACATATGTATACAGGATGGGGCAAATGAGGTTTACAGTTGTGAGTACATCAGCACAGAGTTTATACTTCTACGAGAGGCCCGGTGCACAGATTTGTGTACCAGTGGCATCCCTTGGCCTGGCCTGCATCCTCTCACAATCTGGGACCCATTGAAGGATATTGGGCTGCCAATTTCAACCCAATCCCCACAGGCCAGGCCAAGGGACCCCACTGGTGCATGAACCTGTGCACTGGGCTGGTTTCGACCCGATCCCTGCAGGCTAGGCCAAGGGTCCCTACCGGTGCATGAACCTGTGTACCAGGCCTCTAGTATGCATATAAAATCTTTGGTTAATCTCGCCCTCTGAGATTCATCAGTCTGTTCCATGTTTCCATGCCTTTGCGTTGAACATCTGCCCCCTGGTGGTCAGTGTGTATCATGGTCGCTTAGGCTTTTATATAGAGAGATTATTTATTAATTATTGAGTTATTTTCCATATGATCACTATAAACCTACTTTGCCTCACCCTATATTTATAGTCATACATACCCTTCTGTATCACCCGAGGATATGTTTTTTATAGATCTGAGAGACAGAGAGAGAAACATTGATCTGAGAGAGAACCCAGGGATGAGACCCTCAACCTCAGTATATGCCCTGACCAGGAATCTAACCCACAACCTTTTGGTATATGGGATGACGCTTCAACCAGCTGAGCCACCCAGCCAGGGCCATTTTAATCATTCCTAGGTGTGTCATTTTAGTGGCATAAAGTACATTCACATTGTTGAGAAACTTTCACCACTGTGCATATCCAGAACTTTTTGGATATTTTTTTCTTAAATATAAATTTTAATGAGTTTATATTATATCCATGCTTTTAAATACTTGGTAATCTAAAATGTAGAATGATATTTTTTAATATTTCTGCTAATTTTTTAAGCCTACAGATGAATTTTCAGATCTACCTCTTCGAGTAGCAGAAATTACGAAAGAACAAAGACTACGAAGAGAAAACCAGTACCAAGAGAACCGCGGCAGTGTAGTAGTAGCAAATGGAGGTAAATATAATTCCTAATGACATTTGAAGTCTTTATAATTATTCTAAAAAATGGTCTTTTTCACTCCTACTCCTTTGGTGTATGTATCTGTAATTTCTTCAACTCTTCTTTTAAAGACTTTCTCTTATAAGATTGGGGGGAAAATTAAATTTCACTTTCTCTGTATTTTCAGAGTTTTGTTTAAAATATGGTGATTCTCTCTTATTTTTATTTTGGGAGGAAACTTTATTAACATTTTATCTGGATTAGATTTTTGTTAATCTTAATTTAACCAGAATCTTCTTTTGAAGATTCTTTTTGTGGTTATTTACCTCTTTTAGAAATTTATTGCTATTCTTCTTTATCTTTTCCTTCATCTGGAATTGTGCTCTTCAAGGGCATCTGAATATGAGTCATCCTTATTCTAATATTTTAGTATTTTAATATTTGTGATTAAAACTTTTTTAAATTATATAATTGTTTTTATAGTTTATTAATAGACAACTCTTTTTACTTTTATTTTTGTGGCAGACTTGATTTTCTTATTCTACTCACTATTGCTTTAATTTGAAGTTTTAAATTTTGAAGGTTAGTCATAAGGGAGAAATTACTTTAATTTTTAAGAAATCCATTGTGTTATCTGAGAAGAGGTTTAATCTCTGACTCATTATTTCAGTTAAATGACTTGCCTTTTTTTCCTACCATTTTATATTCTTTTTTTATTTAGCATTTCATTCATATTTTCATAGTTTTCTTTTTAATCTTGCCTGTATATGTAGTAATCTTTCTCATTGATTCATTTCAACCTTAAAATAATCTCTATATCTGTGCTGTCCAATATAGTAGGCACTAGCCACATGTGGTTATTGAGCATTTGAAATGTGGCTTTTCTGAATGGAGATGTACTATAAGTGTAAAACATATTTTTGAAGACTTTGCATGAGAAAAAGAATTTAAAATAATGTTTTATATTAATTACATGTGGTCATGATAATATTTTAGATTTATTGGACAAAATAAAATACATTATTAAAATTAGTCAACTTTTCTTTTGACTTTTAGAAATGTGGTTACTAGCTAATTTAAAATTACATATGTGGTTTACTTTTGTGGCTTTTATTCTATTTCTCTAGGACAGTGTTGGTCAAAATAGTATGAAAAATGATATTGCATTTTTGGGAAGTTGTAATAAAATGAATTATTTAGTCACACAAGTTGTAGCACATTGGGAAAAAATGCATTTATATATACCTGTTTCTAATGTGGATGTAGACTTTTTCATCCTTTTAACCTATTAATGTCACTCAAAATTTATTTTTGTATTAACTTCAGTTGTGGATATATTTAGAAATAATTGAATCAGAAAACTAAATAGAGACGTACACTTCTTCAAATTTACTATTCCCAGAAACTGTAACTTTTGGCCATCTTACAGAATATCGTACAATAATAGCTGGGATTTAATACTTCTCTCTCTTGCAATCCTTGTAGCAAGTATTTTTTTTTCTAGTGTGACATTTTAACTGGATTTTTAAATGACTAATTTCTAAACTTAAAAATAATGAGGTACTCCCAAACTTATTAGCAGAAACTAGTTGCCTGGTGCACAAAATTTGTGCATGGGGCAGGGGGTGTTCCCTCAGCCCAGCCTTTACCCTCTCCAGTCAGGGATCCCTCTCGCAATCTGGGATTGCTGGCTCCTAACCACTCACCTATTTGCCTGGCTGATTGCCCCTAACTGCTTCTGCCTGCCTGCCTGATCACCCCTAACTGCCCTCCCTTGCTAGCCTGATCACCCCTAACTGCCCTCCCCTGCAAGCCTGATCCTCACCCCCAATTGCCCTCCCCTGTAGGCTTGATCTCACCTCCAGCTTCTCTCCCTTGCCAGCCTGATCGCCCCTAAGTGTGTCTACCTTGGCCCCCACTACCATGGCTTTGTCTGGAAGGAAGAAGGATGTCTAAAAGATGGCCAGTCAACCCAATCTCATTAGCATATTGCCCTTTTATTAGTATAGATAGATTATATAGGATATAATTGCCTAAATGAGGTGAGGGGAGCCTTTTTCAGCAGGAGGAGATTCCCTTGGCAGACAAAAACACATAATTCCTATATCTGGACTCATAGCCAGCCATATGCACTATACTGCCAAACCAGTCATTAAAAAATTGAACCACTTTCTTATACCTTACACCAAACTGCTGTTGCCCTTAAAACTCCTCCTCAGCCCCCACCCTAGGTTCTGCCTTAACAGTTTACCCAGTTTTGTTCTGATTGGTCAGTTTCGTTCTGCTTGGTCAGTTTCTATGCCTGACAGCATCAAAAGCTCCTTCTCCTAAGCAGCCATTGGCTCCTCACAGTTCACCCAGATTTGGTTCTGATTGGTTGGTTTCTATGCCAGTCAGCATCTCCAGGCCTAACCAGAGAGGCAGGGCTGATCAGCCATCTCCATGGCTGCTGGCGAGGCCCAGAGAGAAAAAGAGGCTCGGCTGCTGGCAAGGCCTGGAGAGAAATAAGAGAGGCAAGGGCTGATCAACAGCTGCCACAGAGGCTGCAGATCAGACCCTGCTTCCCTCTCCTGCCCTGTTCCTCAGCCCCCTTGGCAGTCAGTACTGGGTCGCTGCACTGGCACTGACTGCAGGACTGACTTGTGGTGTTCAGTCGTCAGTTTGATCGTTTTGGACATTATGGATCCTGGTTCTTTATAGACAAGATATAATGATGTGACTTTATACTTTATATATTTTGCCTTATCCCAAAACATTATTAATAGAATAAAAAATTACCCAAATGGTTTTCTTCTATCCACAAACTGCTATAAAATATCTACAATACTGACCTCTAGAAAATTTTTTTTTTTTTAATTTATCATTTATTTATTTATTTTTTTAGAAAATCATTTTTAAATAGAAAATTTTTGTTCTGGTTTTGTTTTTTGTTTGTTTTAATATATTTTATTGATTTTTTTAGAGAGGAAGGGAGAGGAATAGAGAGTTAGAAACATCAATGAGAGAGAAACATGGATCAGCTGCCTCCTGCACACCCCCTCCTGGGGATGTGCCCGCAACCAAGGTACATGCCCGTGCCTGGAATAGAACCTGGGACCTTTCAGTCCGACACTCTATCCACTGAGCCAAACCGGTTTTGGCATGTTCTGGTTTTGGATAGCAGTTACAAGAATGGAAACAGTAGTCAATATCTATTTCTTTATCTCCAAGTTCACTTTCCTCCAGTCTTTTCTCTTTTAAGTTAATTGTGTTAGGGTTTCAGCCTCCCACCTCTTCAAAGAGAGGTATGATTACACCCGAAATCTAAAACTTGGGCAAAGAACCTAAAAGAAGATGTACCGTCCGATGTTTAAATTTATTCTTGCTGAAACCGGTTTGGCTCAGTGGATAGAATGTCGGCCTGAGGACTGAAAGGTCCCAGGTTTGATTCCAGTCAAGGGCATGTACCTTGGTTGCAGACACATCCCCATAGGAGGTGTGCAGGAGGCAGCTGATCAATATTTCTCATTGTTTCTAACTCTCTATCCCTCTTTTTCCTCTCTGTAAAAAAAATCAATAAAATATATTAGAAAAGAAATCAACATTTAAAAAGAAAAATTATTCTTTCTGCCCTAACTGGTTTGGCTCAGTGGATAGAGTGTCGGCCTGTAGACTGAAAGGTCCCAGGTTCAATTCCGGTCAAGGGCATGTACCTGGGTTGAGGGCATATCCCCAGTAGGGGGTGTGCAGGAAGCAGCTGATGGATGTATCTTTCTCATTGATGTTTCTAACTCTCTGTCCCTCTCCCTTCCTCTCTGTAAAAAATCAATATTTAAATAAAAATTATTATTTCTTTCTTTATATCAAAAACTCAGACTGTCTTATTTAAACCAGTACAGAGCTATCCAAGGAAAAAATAAATATTAGAGGTCTGTATTCTAATACCAATTACTATATGCTTTAGTAAATTAGGACTAAGATTTTTCTGGAGCCTATTTTTGTGAATGGCCATGGACTAATAATAAAGGCTTACATAATTTAAACTTCTCATTTCTTCCACTTTCAAAATAGAAAATGTTAGGGAAAAGGAAAAAATGCAATGTAATGTCTTCGATTAGCTATCTAATTTGAATGTTTTTTTTCCCTGATGTGTGTGTGATATGGACAGTAGAACATGATTTGGATCAAATTGACTACATTGACAGCTGTACTGCAGAGGAAGAAGAGGATGAGGTGAGACAACCCAAGGGCCTGGACTCGGAGAGCCTCAGTTCACAGTTTATGGCATATATTGAACAACGGCGAATCTCTCATGAGGTAGTACACATATTTAAGCCTAACTATGTTGC
Organism: Lasiurus borealis; assembly: GCA_004026805.1. Classification (NCBI taxonomy): domain Eukaryota; kingdom Metazoa; phylum Chordata; class Mammalia; order Chiroptera; family Vespertilionidae; genus Lasiurus; species Lasiurus borealis. Next base: position 23,807 of record PVJN01008520.1, on the reverse strand, counting down.
TACCCCTAGTAAAAGTAATTATGGTAGTATAAATTTCTGTCTATCAGTGGTGTGTTGATTTAGGCCTTATCATTTGTTTTATTATGTTCAGTTCCAGTTTCATTACTAAATTTTTCAGATTTGTTTTTAAAAATCAGACAATAGTCTCAAATGGGGTTTAGGTTATTTTCTAAATAAAAAGTCAGATTTCAGAATTTTTAAAAAAGAATTTAAAAAGTCCTAAGAGTATTCTATGCCTTTGAAGAAAATGCAGAGGAAAGGGATGCTTTTGTTATTCTTACTGCTTTTTTATTGTTGCATATTGATAAATCATAGTTTGATCAGTAACTAAAAATTGATCCAAACTGATGACTTTTGGAGCAACATAGAAACTTAACCATAGAATTTGAGTGTAATGATATTGGTGCTTTTATGCTCAGTCACACAGAATATAAATTATTTGCCAATAAAATTCTTGGATGTCTCTTATACTGGAGCATTGAGTTGCCTTATAAAACAAACGAGCATTCAGTCCACTACAAGAACTGTGCCAATTCCCCAAAGATCTCAAGTAGAAATAGCATTCTTTAATAAATCTTGTCAGCATAATAAAATGGCTGCATTTTAGTTTGTGTGTTGCTAATGTCTGGTGTTGGTCCCAGGTTCTGAGCAGGGGTTATTGAGAAACACTTGGGCATTTTTGGAGAATGATGAAATAGAGAACAATCATTTCAAGAGGGACATGTTTAGGGAGTGATATTATCATTCCTTTAAAAAATCCTTTGGCTTTCCTATCTGAAAGCTTTTAAACACAGTATTTTTCTTGGTATTCAGAAGGCACTCTTATATTTAAAGTTAAATAAAGTTATATAAATCAGAGTCCTGCAGCCCAGAGATATCAGTTGTTTGAGATGATTAATGGAACTACTTGTGGTTCAGGCTATAAACATCCTTGCTAGAGCAACTACTTTATAATAAAGTTAAAATCAACAATACACACTATCATATTTATTTTAGAGTGAGAGGAAGGAATCGGAAGAGAGATAGAAACATTGATTAGAGAGAAACATTGAAGCACTCCTCCATCTGGGGATATACCCTGACTGGGAATCAAACTAGCAATCTCCCAGTGCATGGTTTGACACTCAACCACTGAGCTACAGCAGCTGGGTAACAATGCACACTATAATCTTAAAGGGAATTCTTTTTATTTTCTTAAGGTCTCTTTGATTGTTTTATGGTTAACTGGACTGTATGAATGAAGTATCTTTACTAAAAGTGATAATGCCTATTACTCTCCTGGTGAAAAATTGTAGTACCATTTCTTCAGTCCATTATATTGTCCAGTTTGTAATAATATGTTTTTAATTCTTGCTTCCTGTTATGTATGGCAATCTTTATGTTTGTCATAAGGCTCTTTATGACTTTTGTTTCATAAAGCTTTCTAAAATTTGGCATCTATAAAAGATATTATATAGCAGCCTTGGCTGGTGTGGCTCTATTGATTTGAGTGTTGTCCCATACACCGAAACATTGCAGGTTCAGGTTCCGGGCACATACCCAGGTTCCAGGTTTGATCCATGGTCAGGGTGCAATCTATTGATGTTTCTCTCTCTCTCTCTCTCTCTCTCTCTCTCTCTCGCTCTCGCTCTCGCTCTCGCTCTCGCTCTCTTTCTTTCAAAGCAGTTTAAAAGAAAAACATTTTTAATGTGATGAAGTAGTATTATTTTAGATGGTTTAATAACCAGTGAAGCCCTAGCTAATTTGGCTCAGTCAATAGAGCATCAGCCTGAAGACTGAAGGGTCCTGGGTTCGTTTCCAGACAAGGGCACATGCCTCGGTTGCGGGCTCAGTCCCCAATAGGGGGTGTGCAAAAAGCAGCCAATCAGTGATTCTCTGTCATCATTGATGTTTCTTTCTCTTTCCCTCTCCCCTTCCTCTCTAAAATCAATAAAAATATTTTTTAAAATAATAACCAGTAAAGTTTTTTTATGTTCTTGAATACTATCTGAAAATGGATTAAGATACTAATCTATTTGAGATTTTAAACACTCTGCTATTACTTGATTTTATTATAAATCTCTCACATATCTAATCTAGAAGTATGATAAAATAGGGTATGACTTACAGAATACGACTTTTAATGTCACATACATTTTGTTGTGAAAATCTTATCTGCCTCTTGCAGTAATTTTAGATAAGTGTAGTGTAAAACAGTGATAAGTCACTGATGTTAACATATTGGGAGAGATTTTTGTTTATTTCTTAAAAATCCATATTCACTGAAATTAGAATAATGATTCTCTCATCAGGATTCTAAATTTATATCTCATTTTATATGATTCTCGTGCCCAGACTTTAAGGGAATCAGCTTTAGTTAATCCTTTGGAATAACTCACCAAAGATATTCTAGTCATGTATGATGTACCTATTTCTTGGAGCTAGACTTAGCTTTACATTTGAGTTTTAGATACACTTTTTAGATAAGTTCTTTTTTCCCCTTCAACAATATACATTTTTATGATTATTTTTGGTGTTGAAATAAGATTGTATTGTTTCTATAGATTTTCATTAGACAAAACACATTGCTATGATAACCTGCAAGTTTCTCCCTTTGTAATTTTTTTAAATTAATTATTTTTTTAGTATGTGGCCCATATTACTTAAGTCAGTTTAATTTTCCTCAGTAATGTGTTTTGAAATAATTTTTACCCTTTAGTTTATAAATAAACTAAATATAATAAATGTTTTAAGCTACTAATTGCCAGTATTTCTCTTTTGATTAATATTTTGCCAAAAAAAGGAATTACTTTTTTCTTTATCTTGATATCCCACCAACATCCCCAGGACTATATAGATGACAAACATGAGTAACAATTTGTGATGATGAAAAATTAAGAAATGTGACCTGCCAAATAAAATCTTCATTACTTGAAATATTCAAAAGAAGCTGAGTAAAAATTAGGGCAGGTTAGTTAGGAATTTCTGTGGATGGAAATTTGTACTGGATGACCTCTAAGATCCTTTCCAATGCTAACATCTTATTCATTAATACTGCATGTCCACTATAATTTATATAATACAGTGAGAAGGAAATCTACTTTTTTGAAAATAAAATAAACATATTTGGATTATGAGTAGTTGTGTTTACCAAAGCAGTGAGATAGCCTATAATCCTTTAAACATAAAAATTCACATTTGAAAATTTTGTTATAATATTACAATATTTTTAATGTAATATATATATATATATATATTTCTAAATGTCAAGTTGAATGTGAACTGTGTAATCACGGTGTTCTGGATATGTATTTAAATTTATTTATTTCTGCTTTTTTGGTGTAGAGTTCACCAATAAAGCCAGTACCCACGAGGGAGTTTCAAAAGACAGAAGACATAAGAAGATATTCACATCAAAACAGGTTTGAAAAACCAATTCTATTCATTTTTTCCTGTCTTAACACTCAATAAAAAGCATGAAATGATTTTAGTATTATTTTAGACACTGTATTTAGAATTGCGTGATAATGTGCCTTTGTGCTCATGTAATAGCAAAACAAGTAAAATTGATTTATTGTTTCTAAATTTAGATCACCTAAAGCATTACCTAAACAATTACTTGATTTGAAGGTAGTTAATAACAATGAGATTTTTATGGTGATAATCTGGATTTATCCATAAAGAAAGCTAAATGAAATTCTCAGCCTTTGGGTTTGTTTTTGCTTCCTTTCTGTTCTTATGAACTCCCAAAGCAGTAGACTTGGCATGCCTACTCTTAAAACAATTGTATATTTAGTATGTAAACGTGTCATACATAGTTCTTTACTTACGCTTGAACAGGGTATTGTAGTTTAGGGGACTGAAATATAGATGGATAAAGAAAATGGGGAAAGTAATTAAAGAAATTTATAAGTTGGCCTTTTATAGCCTCATCAGTCAGTTCTTAGTGATTTCGTTAAATTTTGTACCTTTGAAATTTATCTCAAAATGACTTTTTAGTTGCCATGTCTACTTCTACTGAGGGTGTTGTGTTGTAAGATTATAATTCAGGGATTTCCTTTTACACTTTCCCACTTTGAATGGACCTAGACTCTATCTCCTGGCCCTATTAGTTCCTATATTCATCACAAGTAAAGCTCTGGATTTAGTATAAACCCTCAAGGTGGAAGCCAGCTTTTTAGCCCAGTTGCCTTATGTATTGGTTTCTAATGCTTATGTAACAAATTATCATAAATTTAGCAGCCTAAAACACACCCATTTATTATATCACAATTCTACAAGGTAGAAATCTGTACAGGATTTCCTTGGTTCTTTGCTTTGAGTCTCACAAGGCTGAATCAACGTATTGCCTGGCCTAGATTCTTATCTGGAGACCCTGCGGGAGAATCCCCTTCCCGGATTATACAGGTTGTTGGCAGATTGCATTTCTTTGCAGTTGCAGACTAAGGTCCAATTCCCTGGTTGGTTATCAGCTGGGAGGCATTTTCAGCTTCTAGAGTCCACCCACATTTCTTAGTTCATGGTTCTTTCTATATCAAGCCAATAGTAATGAACCAAATCCTTCTCACATTTTGAATCACTCTGATTTCCCTTTCTGCTGCATCTCACAAACTATGTTGCTTTCCTCTTCTTTTAAGGGTCCATGTGATTATATTAGGCCCATGTGACTAATCTCCCCATTTTAGGTCAGCTGATAAATAACTTTAACTACATCTGCAAAGTCCTTTTGATGTACAATGTGTTCACTCGAGTAACACCAGATGTGGCGATCATAAGGGCCAAAAATCTGTCTATTAAACTTTAATCCAGAGTTCCTACTTTTACTGATTTTTATAATCTGTGAATTCTTTATTTTCATGGCACTTCAGCAGTGTATTTTAAAATACTATTTTATTCAACATTTTAGTTGTTTCCATTGGAAGAATCATTCATAATGTGTAATCTGCTACAGTGCTAGAAACTGAAGCTAGGATTATAATCCTCCCTCATCCACAGGGGATTGGTCCCAGGACCACTTCGGATTCCAAAACGTGCAAGTCTGAGTTTGCTCTCCATGTCCCTGGGTTCCACATTGGGAGATTCAACCAACCATGGATTTAAAATGTCGGTTGAGCTTGGCCAGTGTGGCTCAGTGTTTGAATGTTGACCCATGAACCAAGAGGTGACCGGTTCAATTCCTGGTCAGGACATGTGCCTGGGTTGTAGGCTTGATGCCCAATAGGGGGCATGCAAGAGGCTGCCAATCTGTGATATTTCTGTCATCTGTGTTTCTCTCTTTTCCTTTCCCTTCCTCTCTATCTTAAAAAAATTAAAAAAAAACAACAACACACATACATTTTTAAAATGTTGATTGAATCCTGATGCGGAAGCCACAGATACAGAGGGCCAACTATACTTTGAATTGGGTGTTTCCAATCACTTGATCTTAATATAGTCTGTGAATATGAGCTCAATAACCAGTTAAGCTCTCGGATCAATGTGTTCAGTTGACCCTTGAAAACCATGGGTTTGAACTGCACAGTTCCATTTATACATGTCTTTATTTGTTTTTCCCCCCAATAAATACCTATACTGTTTTTGATTCACAGTTGGGGGTCCACAGATGTGGAAGACCAACACCATGCATTGATCTACACCATTTTATATAGGTGACATGAGCAACTGTGGATATTGGTATCACCAGGGGTAGGGGCTAGAACCAGTTTGCCAGGGATACCAAGGAACAGCTAAGTTTTTGGTGTGTCAAAAGTTATACTCGGGTCCAGCCAGTGTGGGTCAGTGGTTGAGTGTCAACCTATGAACTGGGTGGTCACAGTTCAATTCCCAGTCAGGGCACATGCCTGGATTGCAGGCTTGATCCCCAGTAAGGTATGTGCAGGAAGCAGCCAATTAATGATTCTCTCTCATCATTAATGTTTCTATCTCTTCCTCTTCCCTCCTTTCTGAAATAAATAAAAATATACATATTTTTTTAAAGTTACATGCAGATTTTTAACTGCAAGGGGGTGGGGGTTGATATTCCTAACTGCCACATTGTTCAAGTGTCAGCTATGCTTCATTTTTTCAATTAGGTATTTGCATGCTACTTCTATGTGCCAAGTACTTTTCCAGGTATTTGGAAACAGCTGTAAACTTTAGTCAAAGTTCCCATCCTCATCGCACTTATATGCAAATGATAATTAGAACCTACAAAACAACATCACCTCTAACTACTGGCAACTTCAGGCTACCAAGACCTGTCTTAACCAAAATATCAGTCCTCCAGTTACAAAGTCTCAAAGGAATTGAGTCAGTTTAACAAACTACTACTTGCTCATTAATCATTGCTGAAAAGAAAGTTGCTTGCTTTCTCCTCCCAATTCTCCTTCCCATTCCTTACCCTCTATGTACATTGCTCCCCACCTATCCCTTCCACACATCTGCCTGGAGAATAATAAAGGTAGGGGGATAGATTATGATAAATTGTTAAGTATTTTATAGTTATTTGCCAAGATGGATTAAATAAATGTAAAGTCAAAACTAACAAAAATTATTGTTTTTGAAAGTGTTTACTTATCTAAATGTCATTTTAGTTCAGGAGAGGTAATAGTATCATGCTAAGTCTTGTAAAGTTTATTAATGTATATTGGAAGCAATATAGAATTAAAAACCATTTGGCTAATAATCACAGTTTAAAATTTCAGGTTCTTAATGTCAAAAAATCACTTTTGCAACATTGTTAGTTTTAAAGACACAGTTAAGTAACAGAAACTTGAAGCACCAAGTCCAGTTCAGGAAAAAGATAAATACCAACTTATAAGAATTAACACTGATAAAACAGAGAAGCAAGTTTTACTATTTTTTAAGCATTAAATTAAGTTTCATCATTTTCTTGAAAATAAAAACCAAGAGTATCTTTACTTTTGCTCTTAAAATTGCTTTGTCAATTGAAAATGGCAGTCGGAGTTCTTTGCAAGTACAGTTATCAGGTTCTGTAGTATTCCAGATTTCTGTTGATAAATTACTTTGTATATAAAGCGATCTCCATTTGTATGTATCTTGTTTCAATTGTGATAAAGAAGATAACATTTATGCTATAAAAAAATGATACTGTTTGAAAGTGATCTCAAATAATTGTATTATTATCAGCATTGGCTGGTCACAGACAGTAGTTAGCTGTCTATAACTTGATCAGTGATATCACATGAAACATGAGTTGAAGACATCAGGTAGTCCTGTAGCTTAATTTAATGACTTGGGCTCAAGTTTACAAAATTTACTTAGCCTTTAAGTGCTCACTAGACAGTTAATAGAAAGCTACATTAACAATGAAGTTTCACTTGTCTTTTATATATCTGTCTCATATCAAAGAGGGTTTTTTCTTTCTCCTTTTTCTTTTCTGGGTCAGGGTTCCAGGTGGGCCATCTTCTTCACTGTCACCAAGTCACAATCAGGTAAAAAAATGTTTTGTTTTAGTTTTTATTGTTTTTAAACTAAGATGGTTTTCCTTTTTTATAATACTTACTATTAATTGCCAGATATCTGTGAACTTCACTACCTGTCTCCTCAGTCATACAGTTAATATAATATGTACACCTGATACTTGCTAACAGTATTTTTAGGTACCAGACAGAAAATAAATCTTTATCCACATGATGGCTTTAATCCTATATTAATGGCCCTGAATACCGGGATGTAGGATCGGGCCTAAACCGGCAGTTGGACATCCCTCTTGCAATATGGGATTGCTGGCTCCTACCCACTCACCTGCCTGCCTACCTAATTGCCCCTAACCACCTCTGCCTGCCTGATTGCCCCTAACCCCTCTACCTACCTGCCTGATCACCCCTAACCTCTCTGTCTGCCTGTCTGATCATGCCTAACTGCCCTCCCCTGCCTGTCTGATTTTGCCCCCAACTGCCCTCCTCTGCAGGCCTGATCTCACCCCCAACTGCCCTTCCCTGCCAGCCTGATCACCCCTAACTGCGCTGCCTTGGCCCTACTACCATGGCTTTGTCTGGAAGAAAATCGTACATCCGGAAGATGGCTGGTTGACCTGGTCTAATTAGCATATTACCCTTTTATTAGTATAGATAAATTATATAGGATTGGATTGCTTAAATGGGAGACAGGGGGAAACCTTTTTCAGCAGGAGGAGATGCTCTTGGCAGACAAAAATACATAATCCTTATATCTGGACCAATAGCCAGCCATATGCATTATACTGCCAAACCAGTCATTAAAAAATTGAACCAGCTGAGACCGGTTTGGCTCAGTGGATAGAGCGTTGGCCTTTGGACTGAAAGGTCCCAGGTTCAATTCTGGTTGGGGGCATGTACCTTGCTTGCGGGCACAACTCCAGTAGGGGGGTGTGCAGGAGGCGGCTGATCGATGTCTCTCTCTCATCAATGTTTCTGACTTTCTATCCCTCTCCCTTCTCTGTAAAAAATCAATAAAATATATTTTAAAAAACATTGAACCAGCCAAAACTGGTTTGGCTCAGTGGATAGAACGTCGGCCTGCGGACTGAAGAAGGGTCCTGGGTTCGATTCCAGTCGGGGGCATGTATCTTGGTTTCGGGCACATCCCCAGTGGGGGGCTTGCAGGAGGTGGCTGATTGATATTTCTCTCTTCTCAGTGTTCCTAACTCTATTCCCTCTCCCTTCCTCTCTGTAAAAAAAATCAATAAAATATATATATTTTTAAAAATTGAACCACTTTCTTATACCTTACACTAAACAACTGTTGCCCTTTAAAACCCCTCCTCAACCCCCACCCTAGGTTCTGCCTTCGCAGTTCACTCAGATTTGATTCTGATTGGTCGGTTTCTATGCCAGTCAGTGTCTCTGGGCCTATCTCTGGGCCTGATTGGAGAGGTGGGCTGATCAGCAGTTGCCCCAGGCTGCTGGTGAGCGGGCTAAACTGCTGACCTTTTGGAGAAAGAGAGAGGCTCGGGTACTGGCAAGGCCCGGAGAGAGAGAAAGGCAAGGGCTGATCCGCAGCTGCCACAGAGGCTGCGGATCAGACCCTGTTTCTCTCTCTCTCCTGGCCTCTCCAACAGTTGTAGCAGCTGCTGATTAGCACCGCCTCTCTCTCTGAGAGGTCAGCAATTCAGCCCACTTGCCAGTCCCCTCTCACCCAAACTTGTTGCGCATGCAGCCCGGCATTTTGGATGTTACAGACCTTGGCTCTTAATATATCGTATATAATAAATAGATAATATCCAAATTAACCTTCATGCCCTCACAAGATGGCTACCTACGACCAGGCTGGCAGGGGGAGGCAGTAAAGGGTGACCAGGCCAGCAGTGAGGAGCAGTTAAGGGCAACCAGGCCAGTGGGGGAGGGAAGTTAGGGGCAGTAAGGCCAGCGCATAGAGGCATAAGGGACTATCAGGCCAGCAGAGGGGGATGAGGGGCAACCAGGTAAGCAGGCAGGTGAGCAATTAGGAGCCCGTGATTCAGGATTGTGAGAGGGATGTCCCCTGTGCACGAATTTCATTAACCATGCCTCTAGTCTACACTAATAAAATAAATAAAGGGGTAAAATGCAAATTGACTGTATTTTCATGATACCCACCAGCCAATCAGGAGTGGGTATGCAAATTAACCTTATAAAGATGGGTTAATTTGCATATGTGGGTGCCAAGCAGGCAGGGCAGGACACAGGTGTTCCGCTCTGGGATTCTAGGCAGCGTGGGAGGCGGAAAGGTGGCACCAGCCAGAGCAAAGGCAAAGCCCACAGCCAGGGAAAAGAAGACCCATTCTTTTTTTCTTTTTTAATATATATTTTTTTATTTTTTACAGAGAGGAAGGGTGAGGGATAGAGAGTTAGAAACATTGATAAGGGAGAGACATTGATCAGCCGCCTCCGCCCCCTACTGAGAATGTGTCCACAAACAAGGTACATGCCCTTGACCGGAATCAAACCTGGGACCTTTCAGTCCACAGGCCGACGCTCTATCCACTGAGCCAAACTGGTTTCGGCGGAAGACCCTTTCTTGCACAAATCTTCGAATCTTCGTGCATTGGGCCTCTTTATTATTATAGATAATAAAAGGCTAATATGCAAATAGACCGAACAGTGGAATAGCCGGTTGCTATGATGTGCACTGACCACCAGGGGGCAGATGTTCAATAAAAGAGCTGCCCTCTGGTGGTCAGTGCGCTCCCACAGCGGGAATACCATTCAGAAGCTAGGCTCACAGCTGGCGAGCACAGCAGCAGTGGCTGGAGCCTCTCCTGCCTTGATGGCAGCAGTAAGGATTCCTCAGGGGATACCCGCCTGCCAGTGTGTGGAGTGGGCCTGAATCAACAGGCAATATCCCCCCAGGGGTCCCAGACTGCAAAAGGGTGCAAGCTAGGCTGAGGGGACACCCCCCTTCAGTGCACAAATGTCGTGTACCAGGCTTCTAGTAGTACATATAAGAACACAGTGCAAAAAATGAGAAAAATAGCAATAAACACATTTAAAGAAATGCTAGGTTCTTCAAAGTTAACGTTGGGTCAGTAGTAGTTCCCTAAATGGATAAGTTGGTCTTTATCCCCACTTGCATATGCAAACTGATTTTTGTTTCAGTTATCACATACTACCAACTTAGAACTTCATCAGAGGAGAGAACAATTAGTAGAGCGCACTAGGAGAGAGGCACAGCTTGCTGCCCTACAGTATGAGGAAGAGAAAATAAGGACCAAGCAGATTCAGAGAGATGCTGTCCTGGACTTTGTCAAAGTGAGTCCTTTGAATTCATTTAATGATATTCCTAAAGTTTCTTAGAAGTGTTTATTTGTTTTGCTGAAGCTATCAGTTTTTATTGTCTTAATTAAAAAGTCAACTTTTTTCCTCATATAAGGAATCTTGAGTAAATACTAGTACTGTAATTTTCTCTTATTTGTGATTAGATTAATTGTCCTCGTATAGATAAGCCTGAGGACAATTAGAAGTTACGATCTTGCTTTTCTTGCTCTTAAGACAGCAGTCTTTTCCTCTTAATTACCAATCACTTTATTATCCACCTGCCATTCTCTCAATCTCTAGTGCATTAGTTATGAAAGTGAAAGAGCTATGCAAATACAAACTGTTGTTATCTAACCTATCTAATTTCCTTACTCTACTGAATACCAAAAATTTGAAAAATTCACAGGCCTCTTTAGAGTTATCTTTGATTCTTTCCTTTCTGTTCCCTCCATACCTACTCAATTAACAACTATTAATACTTCTTTTTTTTCTCCCCTAACGTTTTACAGCCTCTGTAGTTGCTTCTAAACCTGATTCATTTTTTGCCTGTATTGCTTAAGTCTTCCTGTTCTGAAATCACCTTAGATTTTTTTTTCATAATTAAATAATTGTGTATTTTTGTTTAATATCTGTCTCTCCCATTTATCCATAAATTCCATGAAGACAGGGACCATATCAGTCTTGTTTATTCACTGCTATATTCCTACACCTAAGCAAGTCTAAATCTGTAGTAAAGCTCAGTAAATATTTGTTAAATGAATGATTGAATGAATGAATCACTTGTCCTCCCAAAGTTTTCTCTCCTGTATTTCTTAACTCTAGCCAAAGACCATCTTCTTTAGTTATAATCTTCATGATAAATTCATTTTTTTAATTGATTTCAGAGAGGGAAGGAGAAGGAGAGAGAGATAGAAACATCAATGATGAGAGAGAATCATTGATCAGCTGCCTCCTGTATGCCCCCAATTGGGGATCGAGCCCACAACCCAGGCATGTGCCCTGACTGGAATTGAACCCAGGACCCTTCAGTCTGCAGACTGACACTTTATCCATTGAGCCAAACTGGCTAGGGCTTTCTTTTGTTTTTGTTTTTTCCAAATGTATCATCTTATGATGATGATGACCTCTCATGTTTGAAAGAATGATGATTTGCCTAAGGTTAAATACTCAGCTAGTATGTGGCAGAGGAAGAATTCTAATCAATACAGGCTGATCAGAAAATGGAAAAAAGGTTGAAAAAAACAGTTTCTTGCCCTAACCAGTTTGGCTCAGTAGATAGAGGGTTGGCCTGTGGACTGAAGGGTCCCAGGTCCGATTCCGGTCAAGGGCATGTACCTTGGTTGTGGGCACATCCCCAGTACAGAGTGTGCAGGAGGCAGCTGAATCTATATTTCTCTCTCATTGATGTTTCTAACTCTTTATCCTTTTCTTTCTCCCTTCCTCTTTGTAAAAAATCAACAAAATATATTAAAGAAAAAGAAACAGTTTCTTAAAAAAAAAAAAAAAGACAAGCTGGCTCCAAACCCTGCTCTATGACCACAATAATAATGGCTAACTCATACTATGTCCTGAGTACTGTTCTATACATTATTTTTTATTTTTTTAAATTATTTTTAAAAGAGAGAGAAACATCACTGTGAGAGCAAAACATCCATGGGCAGCCTCCTGCACGCTCTCTACTGGGGATCGAGCCTGCAACTGGACATGTGCCCTGACTGGGAATTGAACCTGTGACCTCTTGGTGAATGAGACAACACTCAACCAATTGAGCCATACTGTCCAGGCTATGCTTGACTTTTGGAAAGTTACTGAAAAATTTTGTGCCTTTAGTTTCCTCATATATGTAACATTTAACTGTTAAATATTAACTATTCAAGAATTATGGATACATCTAATACTTTTACTACCAGGGTGAGCATTACACACCCTATCATCACAATGGATTTTAAAAATTATAAGAGAGATTTCAAGAGAACCATCATTATGTCTTATACATAAACTAGAAGCCTGATGCACGAAGATTCAAGCAAGAATGGATCTTCCTTCCCCTGGCTGCTGGAACCACCTTCACTCTGGCTGGAGCCGCCTTTCTACCTCCCATACTGCCCAGAGTCCTGGAGCATCTGGAGCGATGCAGAATGCCTGCATCCTGCCCCACACCTGGCTGCTCAGCCTGCATTTGCAGATTAATCTGGCATCTTCGTTGGATTAATTTGCATACTCATTCCTGATTGGCTAGTGGTCAATTTGCATTTTACTCTTTTATTAGTTTAGACTAGAGGCCCACTGTACAAAATGCGTGCATGGGGTGGGGTGTTCCTTAGCCTAGCATACACCCTTTCCAATTTGGGACCGCTTGAAGGATGTCCGACTGTCTATTTAGGCCCGATCCTGATTGGGCCTAAACGGGCAGTCAGACATCCCTCTCACAATCCAGGACTGCTTGCCTGCCTTCCTGATTGCCCCTAACTGCTTCTGCCTGTCAGCCTCATCATCCCCTAACTACTCCCCTGTCAGCCTATTTGCCCCTAACTGCCCTCCACTATGGGCCTGGTCACCCCTAACTGCCTTCCCCTGCAGGCCTGGTCCCTCCCCCCCCCAACTGCTTTCCCCTGCAGACCTGGGTCCCCCTCTCCAACTGCCCTTCCCTACAGACCCAGTCACCTTCAACTTTTCTCCTCTGCCAGCCTAGTCACCCCTAACTGCCCTCCCCTGCAGGCTTGAACACTCCCAACTGTCCTCCCTTGAAGGCCTGGTCCCTCCCAACTGCCCTCTCCTACTGGCCATTTGGTGGTGACCATCTTGTGTCCACATGGGAGCAGGATCTTTGACCACATGAGGGCAGTCATCTTGTGTGTTGGAATGATGATCAATCTATATATTACAGATAGGGTAGAGGCCTTATGCATGGGTGGAAGCCAGCTGGTTTGCCCTGAAGGGTATCCTGAATCCGGGTGGGGGTTCCTTTGGGTTATGGGTGACCTGGACGAGGGGCATATGGTGGTTTGCAGGCTGGCCACGCCCTCTGGCAACCCAAGTGGAGGCCCTGGTATCTGGGATTTATTTATCTTCTACAATTGAAACTTTGTACCCTGAAGTGGAGCCAAGCCTCCTGCTCACTCTGTGGCGGCAGCCATTTCTGTTGGGATTTATTTATCTTCTATAATTGAATCTTTGTAGCCTTGAGTGGGAGGCCTGGGCCCGCCAGGGTGTGTGGAAAGCTTGGCTTCTTCCATTGCCAGGGAAACCCAAGCCTCTCTCCAACTTGCTCTGTGGCCGCAGCCATCTTGTTTGGGGTTAATTTACATACTCACTCCTGATTGGCTGGTGAGTGTGGCTAGTGGGTGTAGCAGAGCGATGACTAATTTGCATATTACTCTTTTATTAGATGGGGTGTGTAGTGAATGTTGACTAAATCATTGAAGATGAGTGGGGGAGGGAGTCCCAAAACAAGAATTTGAGGCTAAAAATGATGGTTTTAATAGGAGGGTAGCATTGTGAAAAGAATGTAGGATTTGGAGTCATAAATGCAAATCTCAGTTATGCCACTTAAAACTTTTCAGCCTTGCATATGTCACATAACCTCTCTTATCCTCAATTTTCTCATCTCTAAATTATTATGATGTTTGTTTATTTCACAGAGTAAAAAGAAGAATGCAATTGAGTTACTGTACATAAGAACACATTGTAAAGCACTGGTTATACAGATGTTATAATATTTTTATTTGACATAATAGAAATTAGCAAATTGAGGTAGAGTCAGTTGGCTTGGAAATTTGTGAGTTTGTTTCTGGATGTATTGAACATAAGGTGAGAATGGAGTTTCCAAATAGAGTTGTGTCCTGAGGCAGTTGAAATGGAAATGTGAAATTGCTGATATTTGAGAGCTCAAGCTGTTAGCATTAGAGTGATACCTAAGCCATTAGAGAAAAATAATGATTTCAGTATGAAAACATAATGAGAGATCACTATTTTGTGAATGTTTGTATGCATTTATATATAAAAAACATAGTTTTAAAATTTTCTATGTATAGATGTTTATAGACATGAAAATACTGTTTGTCATTTTATTGCCTTTCCTCATTTCAGTTGTAAGCTATTTTAGGGAAAGAGAAATATCTTCTAACCTGTAAATCTAGAAAAATGTTATATATAAGAAATACCGAATATGATTATTTTAGTAAATAGAATTTATCATTTCTAGTGTTCCAGCTTCTAACCAATTTCCCTTTTTTGGGGGTGGGGGTCTGTAGCAGAAAACATCACACAGTCCACAAAAACAGCAACACCCCTTAGATGGTGAGGTAAGTCTTTATAATCACCTTTATTTTGCAGTTTTTTATTGCAATGGAAATGAAATGTTTGACATGCTCTTTCAGTGATCAAAATATTGCTATTTTCTCTTTTTCCCTCACAAAATTCTTTTTATTGGATGGAAGAAGATACAAGCCAGGGAGTTTATCAGAATCTGTAGATCAGAGGGTTTTAAAAGTAAACACACCCATCTGGAGATTATTTATTTCCTTCCCTATCCCCACCAGAGGGATCATCTTCGTCATCCACTTTCGAAGCATTTCACATAGTGAGAGTCCCAGAGGGGGATCCGGCATGGGTGACTGGTGTCAGTATTAAACAAAAAAAGATTCCACATAGTATTTTCAACCTCATTGCTCATTTCCTAAGCATGTGCTATTGATTATACTTGTACACTTGTACACATTAGTTAACACACTCTTCCTTTTCCCCCCTACATTTTCTTCTTGATGGTCATTCTGGAGAATTCATTATCTAAAAATTAAAGTTTTTCAGGAAAATAACAGTTCTAAAATTTTCAATTATACTTTTGTTTTGTCTGAAAAAGGTAATAAAGAGATACTTAAACTAAAAATCATAACTCTTGAGTTGATTATTTTATTTTGTCACTGGCTCACTAATTGATAAATTCTTCATGTTACTGCTCCATCTATACTTCAGCTTTTTTTCTGTAAACAAAGAATAATCCCTATTCCCTCTTTGCTTTAGAAAGTTTATAGGCAAATAAGATCATATTTGAAATTATTTAACCTCTTCAGAAGAAAATCATTACTCAAAACCAACTTATTAGCTCTTACGTTATGTGAATTAAAATATTTAATGCAGTCCTTTATGTTAGCATCTTCACAATTATGCCTTAATATGGCTCTTTGCTTGTGTATTTGTGAAATATGTCTCGTGTTTGCATAGTTTGTTTTGACATTGCTTCATTTTTTCCACTTCTCCAGTGTCCCTTCCCATCCAGAAGGTCTCAACACACTGATGATAGTGCCTTGTTAGTGGTAAGAGCCTTGCACAAAATGGAGTTTTAAATTGCTATGTCTAGAGATTGGAGAATAGCTATTGTATTTTTCATTCAGAAGTAATCTCAATATCATAAAACATGATGGGCATCATTATTAAATGCTTTACAAAATAGCTTGAACTGTTTTCCTACATTACTATTCCTGATTTATCCAGTGGTTCGGTGTTCTGCAGCTATGATTAAAATATCTTTGTTAATGTTTCAAATGTAAAACCATTTGCATTGTGAACCGTATTGGCTTTTGTATGTGTGTTGGGAGTTTTTTAAATGTCATTTCTAATTCCAGGCGTACTTATTTTATTAATAATTAATTTAACTCATGAGTCACCTATGTGTTAAGTGAGTTTCTTTACTTCATGATGCTAATTAGCTATGTTATTTGGCATCCTATTTTTCATTTCTCTTAAGCTACTGAAAATCCCAAACTTGAAAAAATTACTTATTTCTTCATGCCCATTTTTACATTCAAGGGAAGCAGTAACTTGGAATGCTATCTACTGATCCTTTTTAACACTGGTTTACTTTTATTGCCGGTTTCATCAGCCAAAAAGCAGTACATTATGAGAATTTTATTGAAAGTTTTACTTTTATCAGCCTTGAAAGATAATTCTAACCATTTACATATTGCTTTTCCCATCATGTTTTATGTTATTTTTTCACAAGTAGTATTGAAAACTAGCAGTTCAAAAATCTGCTGTCTATATCAACTCCTGTCTTATGTGTTAGTAACTGCTGCCATTGTGCATACTACTGCATGAACTACATACTTCAGCATAAGAGTCCTAGAATGTTAACTTGCATTGTCTGTCCAAATTTCTGTGTGTTCTACAATCATCATTTCCTTTGAGAGAGATAAAGCACATTTTAACTGGACAGTTTTATAGATAAATGTAACTACCACCTTCTGAGTTTTAGTTGAAATTAATTGGCATGAGAAACATCTAATAATTTAAATCAATGCAGAGATATTGAGAGCCTTTGATGGTTCAGACAGCTTACCAGAATTATCTCATCTTCTCCTCACAGCAACCTTAAGGGTAGTTTATCACCATTTACAAATGATTACTGAAGCACAGCATATGTCTTGTCCAGAATGTAACTTGTCTAGGGTCACATAGCTAGTAAGTACCAGACTGGATTTAAGTCTAGATTTGTCTGACCTGAGAACCTGCATTAAACAGCATGCTGTATTGCCTCCCATACTATAATTGAAAACAATTTTGGAAACCAAAGATGGGATTGAAGACACATATAGTAATACTAGAGGCCCGGTGCATGAAAATTCATGCACTGGAGGGGGAGGGGTCCCTCAGCCCGGCCTGCCCCCTCTCACAGTCCAGAGCCTTCGGGGGCGGAAGGTGACCCGGCAATCAGAGGAAGGTGATGCCCTCCTCATACCTGTGCTGCTGCCACTGCCAGCAACACAAACCTTGGCTGGCCCTGGTTACCTGAGCCTCGGGCGGCCCTGGGCACCTGGACAGCCACCATCCGAGGCTTGCCTGCACCTTGGGCTAGCCCTGGGCGGCTGGGGGTGCTGAGTAGACTGGGGGACTCCAGAGGCAGATGCCTTGGTGGGGCTGAGGGGATTGAGCACTGCCATCTTGTGGCTGTGGGTGCTGTCATCTTTGAGAGCATGGCAGTCAGTTAGCATATCCCCTCCTTATTGGCTGTGGGCATCGCATCTTTGTGAGGGTGTGATGGTCAATTAGCATATTAGATAGGATAAGTCTGAGTACCCAGACTTTTTTGTCAAGAAAAAAGTGGGATTTGAAACAATACAATCCCCTTAGCATGAAATTTGAAATGGCCTTCAGCCATTTCAAAACACATACACTTGTATTTTAGTTTTCAGTATTCGTGTCTCCCCTAAATGAGATGGCCTTTATTCTTTCTCCCATTTTGGAGCCTGCGGAGGCTGCTTGGAACAGGGCTTCTATAGCGACAAATGTGACTGGAGGCTGTGATCCAAGGCCATTTTCACTGGCCATGAGTGGGGTCTCCGGAACCAGAGATGCCCACAGCCAATAAGGGGGAATGCCAAAAGCCATGTCTCACATATTTTTGTATGCCAAATACTGTCCAACACTGCAAAAAGTCACATTTTATTATTCTTTTAAAATGTATTTTTTCTTGATTTCATAGAGGAAGGAAGAAGGAGAGAGAGAGAGAGAGAAACATAAATGATGAGAAAGAATCATTGGTCTGCTGACTTCTGCATGTCCCCCACTGGGGATAAGTATTAGTAATATTTAATGTCAGTTGTACTAACATTCTCTTGGAGCTGCTCTTCAGGTTTCTGTTATTTTCATCTGTTTCCCATTTGCAACTATATCCCATCTCTAGATACTTTCTCTTCCCTCCACTCCATTTTTCCTTCTTTGCCAAAATAATGGCTTTTAGCCCTTTTATATTTGAAATTGACAGTAATTCCAGTACATTTGTGGTAGTGTCACCAAAGGAAAGTATGCATGAGGCCAAAAGTGGTATAGAATTATAAATTTATTAGGTTATCTGGAAACCAGATGGGCTGAGCCCCAAAATGGCACCAGAACCCAGAGACGGGGAGTCAGAGGTTTTTAAGGACTCTAGGCAGGCTTTTTAAGGACGCTAGGCTAGGAATTCTCTGGGCAGGTCCAGATCCTGGGCAAGTCAGACGGTAAAGTTACTGGTCTTAGCAAATGGAATGTGGTCTGAGTGAAAGGGAATATCGGTTGGGAAATGAACTAAAGGTCAGTTTCCCAGGGGAGGGGATATTGACTCAATTATTTGATCAGACTTAACAATTTGATTATAAGGAGGCCCAGGAAATCTCAACAGGTAAAGTATACACATTGTATTACTGTTGTTCTTTGGTACATTTCTTCACTTTTTTCTGCCTTAAAATAGATTGTGTTGTATTGTATATGCTACATGCTTTGGGGTGGGATGAAGTGGGATGAAGGAAGACATTGCTATCAACTCTCATTAAAAATATTTTTATTTACTTTATTGACCACTTACACACCTTTATTTTCTAAACACCTACATGTGTTCTTGTTCATCTATCCCATGATTGAGATATTTGTGTTCCTAATTTAAATTTCTTAAAATTATTCAACTAATAAGTCTTTAATATCATTAAGCCTTTGGCATTTTGTTGTTTTAATAGGTACTGTCTTATCCAACACTCTTTGTGAAAGCCCTGTCTTCTCTGATTTTCATCCATCACCAAATGAAAAAAATTGTTTTGAACAGCTTTTATTTGTAATCAGAATTATGTATAATAAATACTAACACTATCTCTAATAAGTTATATGTAGGGTGGTGAATGGATAGAGGATTTAAAGAAAAGGACTTGCTCATAGGTAGAAATGAAATGCTGGTTCATCTTTAAGGTGTGATATAGACTTCTCATATTCTGTCTTCTCACATCAGAACTAGTAAATATAATACATCTAATTTGGATTAATTTTGAAAAAATATTTTTCTTCCATGCTGGTTCTGCTCAATTAAAATGACCACTTTCACTGGCCTTTTTTTTCTTCTGTCATAGGAACAATCAGAACTCATTAATTTCAAGGCTGTTTTGCTAAAATATCTACACATGATGTTCTTAGTTTTATTTCTAAATTAGAGGCCCAGTGCATGGATTCGTGCACTGGTGGTGTCCCTCGGCCTGACCTATAGGGATCGGGTCAAACCCAACTCTCTGACATCCCCCAAGTGGTCCCAGATTGGGAGAGGGTGCAGGCCAGGCTGAGGGACCCCAGTGTGCACTGGGCCTCTAGTATGCATATAAGATCTTTGGTTAATCTTTTCCTGCTTTTCCCTCCCCCCCTTTCCTTCTGAGATTTGTCATTCTGTTCCATGTTTCCGTACCTGTGTTTTCTGCTCCCGTGGTGAGCATCTGCCCCATGGTGGTCAGTGCATGTCATAGCTACCAATCGGCCAGTCACTTAGTTTTTTATATATATAGGTAGCATTGTTTTTAATAAATCATGCCTTTCATTTCTTGATTTGGTATGAGGTGTTGAAATAGTTTAAATTATACAGGTGGAAAACTTTTATAAATAACTAGAGGCCCCATGCACAGATTGATGCATCAGTGGAGTCCCTTGGCCTGGCTTGCAGGTATCAGGCCAAAACTGGCTCTCTGACATCCCCCAAGGGGTCCTGGATTTTGAGTGGGCACAAGCCAGGTCGAGAGGTTCCACCAGTGCACAGATCCATGCACCAGGCCTCTAGTGTGCATATAAGATCTTTGGTTAATTTCTTCCACCTTCTCCCCTACTCTTCCCCCCTTCCTTCTTAGATTCATCAGTCCCATGTTTCCATGCCTGTGGTTTCTGCTCCTGCATTGAGCATCTGTCCCCTAGTGATCAGTGTGTGTCATAGCTACTGGTCAAATGATCATCCAGTTGCTTAGACTTTTTTTTTTTTTTTTTTTTTTTTTTACAGAGAGGAAGAGAGAGGGATAGAGAGTTTGAAACATTGATCAGCTGCCTCCTGCACACCCTCTACTGAGGATGTGCCCACAACCAAGGTACATGCCCTTGACCAGAATTAAACCTGGGATCCTTCAGTTCACAGGCCAATGCTCTATCCACTGAGCCAAACTGGTTAGGGCAGGCTTTTATATATGTAGATAGGGTTATCTCTCCCCCTCCCCCAGTATTTCTGTACTACAGTGGTACCTCGAAATCCGAGTTTAATTCATTCCGTAACCTTGAGGCGTGGGAAACTATGAGATGCTCAAGTCGAGGTAAACTGGTGAGTCGTGTGCAGCGGGCCGATCTGCGTGATTACTCCTATCTCAAATGTTGCTCGTATTTCAAAGCAAAAATCGCTCGCTTAACGGCTCATATCTCAAAAATCTTGTATGTTAGGGCACTCGTATCTCAAGGTACCACTGTACTAATATCTTAGTTCACCATTTGAAAGTTTATAAATGACCTTTCCTTTTCTAATTTTACTGACCAGATATGTTTGCCTGCCTGTCTGACTTTTTTTTTTTTTAAGATTTTTAAAAATTGATATTTAGAGAGAAAGGAAGGAAGAGAGAGAAACATCCATGTGAGAGTAAGACATCGATGGATTGGCTGCCTCCTGCATGACTCCCCGTAATCCGACTGGGGATCTAGCCTGCAACTGGGGCCTGTGCTCTGACAGGATTCAGACCCGCCACCTTTTGGTTCATCAGATGATGCCCAACCAAATGAACTACACTGGCCAGGGCCTGCCTGACATTTTGCTAACATAAATCCTGCCTTCTGTTTCTTCTCTTTCTCTTTTGAAATTTAGTTGCTGTCAGGGTTGAAGCAAGTGGGCTGTGCTGGTACCCTGCCTCACTCTTCTGCCTTCACACCTCTTAAGGTATCTTTTGTTATTGTAATTTACCAGGAACTTTGGGGTGGTGTTATGTAGTGAAGGTCTTAACTTTTCCAATGGATTGGTCTAACAGTAAGCAGTGTTAGCATCTAGGATTACATGAAATGTATTTAAACTATTTGAGTTTAACATTAATTTCACTTGAAGTTTTGTGAAAGTTTTATGATACCAGAAACAGTCATAAAGCCTGTGTTAATTCTTTATAAATGTCATTCAAATTTTTCATCAGTGGTTTTTGTCATGAGTTATTTTATTTTGACTAATATGTAATATCAAATTTACTCTGATACTACTGTCTATGCAAAGTAATTTGAGTTCCAAACCTCAAACTATTACTGCCAAAACGCTCTACAGTGGCTCTAGGAGATCTGTTTTGGTAAATAGTTTTGCAGCTACACAGCCACTGCCATTTGTTTATGTATTATCTGTGACTTTCTGTGCTTAGCAGCATGCTTGGAATAGTTGTGATGGAGATCATCTAACCTGGAAACCTAAATAAAGAACCTGTAGTATATTATTTTTTAAAGGCCCATAGGGATGGTAATTCTATCTTTTTATCATATGATACATAAGAGATGACTAATAATCCTCACTGTCAAGATCCTCTCCTTTTCAAACTTCTGTCTGTCCTCCGGTGGTCTATGCTTATTTCTTTCCAGAGAAGAGATTTTCTAGTAAATAGCAGATTTATTCTTTATATTTGAAAATTATTATGATGTCACCCTTGTCTTATCCTTAAATAAACTCTGATCCTTTGACATGCCTTTCCCAGCCTGAGGGACTTTCACAAGTTCTCTGCCTTCCATTTTAGCGCTACTGTCTCCAGCTACAAATATCTCTCTCATTAGGGCTCCCCTGAGCATGAAACAAGGCTTTTTCACACATCTTACAGAGCATTAGGTTGGCCTTTTCCATTTCAATATTCATTTGCTCAATATCTGTTATAATTCTCAAATGTTTTAGATAAATGACAATTTAAATGATAATTTCTACATCTTATATCTTTTGTTTTTCCGGAGTTCTTAATTTTGACTTTGAACATTTTTACTTCTCTAATTGACCAGAGTACTTTCATATTCTTATATCATGTCCTATATAACATTTGTAAACCTGATAAACTCCTCTGATGCTACAGGTTCTTGAATGACTAGCGAAAAAACTTTACAGTAGGTCCTCGGGTTATGTCGGAGATCCATTCCTATGGCACGACGTAACAATTTTCTCCATAAGTTGGAACCCACCTACATCACTCACATGGAGCACATACACAGCAGTAATGAACCGAAACAGTAAAAAAAATTAAAAGAAAGATAACAATTCCTGACCTTTACTTATGGTAAATAAATAAAAAACATAAAGCACGTATGTACATACATCGAAATTATGGAACTTATTTTTTATAAAATGGGAGATGGCAGCGTAACCCAAGGACTGCCTGTATAATTCTCTTCTATGTTAACCCTTTGCTACCTTTCTCAGTTATGTTCCTTATTTGAGCAGCAATACAGAAAATTATTTGAGAGGGACTATTTTCAAAATTCTCTCAAGTAAGCTATATAACTAGTACCATTCTAATGAATTGTTTAAGACATTGAGGTTTATTCTAAATCAGAGTTGAGAAAGACCAGAGGGGAATTTGCTAAAAATTGTAAATCTAACTTTTTATCAGACATGCTACACAGTCAAATGATTCATTTTTAAAGATTTAGTCTATTTTTTTATATCCAGTTACTTTACGAAAGGTACACACTACAGTAGTGTGTTTTTATTTCTGTTATTGCTTAACTAGGATAAAAGTTGAGTTTATGTCAGTTTGCTTTTTTTGCTCCTCAGTTCTCCAAGAATTCTCAAATTTAGTCAGTGGCTTGTGAGTGATTTAAACTAATAGTTTTAATATGCTTGGGTGCAAGTCACTTAGATTTATCCTATATAATACAAGCCTAATATGCAAATTGTCCCCTTGACCTGGAGTTCAGGAGTTTGACTAGGGGGTGGGGCCAGCTGGCAAACCACCAGGGGAAGGGAGGCCCTGGCCAGCGGCAGTGCCATCAGGCAGCTGGGGGAAGAGAGGTCCCAGCCAGCAGCCACTAGGGACCCTACCCGTGCACGGATTTCATGTACTGGACCTCCAGTCGTTTTAATAAAATTACATTTTTAAATTCATCAATTTACAAGTTTCCTCTATTCTAGCTTTGTTTATCATTACACCTAACGGTGTATTGTCTTTTAGTGTTTTGGGAGGTAGAGAACATTTCCTGCCATTCAGTGGAACTTTTTTTCAAATCTTCCTTCTCTCGTCTAATAAAGTTGATGATTAACTTTATCATTTTTTCCCCTTAGCCTAACGCCTACTACGTCTTTTTAAATTCCTAAAGAATATTTTTCCTCAAAAGTTTATATATATATAT